>ML866590.1:11263-21773 GCA_009831015.1 Picea engelmannii
GGGTATGCATCAAAACACCTCCTTGAAGTTCTCATATTATGTGTATGCCTCTCTATATGCATCATGGATAAAAGGATCCATGTGCATCATAGTTCCCAAAGTTGTAATATTGGATGTAGGTGGACTTGAAAGCATGTCTACCAACTTGTTTGTGCTATCCTTCTTATACTTGATGACTAGATGAAATTGTTGTGGAAACCCCATCCACTTGTAATATATAGTATGATGTAGCTTACTATGGGCCTGCACATACTGTAGATACTAGTGATATATGTGGATGATGGCCTCCTTTCACATTAGATAGTGCTTCAACTTCTTGACATCTTGAACCGAGGCATAGAGTTCCTTTTGAGAGGTAGGGTAATTGAGAACTTCCCTATGAAATATTTCATAATCATAGCATACATGCCTTCCTCCTTGCATCAAAATTGATCCCATGGCATACCCACTTGCATATATCTCCACTCCAAAAGGATTTTGCAAGTTCGGAAATGAAATAACTGGTGCTTGATTGATGTTTCTTTTTATCTCATCAAAATACTTTTGTTGATTCTTCCCCCACTCGAAACTCTTACCACTCACTTTTATGGTGTGGAGTGGTGAAAATACCACTGAAAAATGAAGCTACAAACTTATGCAAGTATTGTTCTTCCCCCAAAAAAATCCTAACTTCAGTGACATTTGTAGGAACTGGCCATTTCATGTTGGCCTCGATATTTGTGGGATCTATCTTGAGCTCCCCTACACGGATCACATACCCAAAATACACTAAATACTACTAAGAAAAATCACATTTCTTTAGGTTAGCCAACAACTGGTGCTTCTTTAGAGCCTCTAACACCTGCATGAGATGTGAGATGTGCTCATCCCAAGTAGCACTATAAACCAATATATCATACAAACAGACTATAAAAAATGAATCTAGATATGGGCATAATACATCATTCATCTTTCTCATAATTGTAGCTAGTGCATTACATAAACCAAATGGCATGACCAACCATTCATACAAACCTTGCCTTGTATTGAATGAAATCTTCCAAGTGTCTTCTTCCTTGATGAGTACCTAGTGGTATCTCGATTTGAGATCCAACTTGGTGAAATATTTTGCATGCTGCAATTGATCTAACATATCATCGATCCTAGGAAGAGGGTATCGATTTTTTAGTGTAATCATGTTCCATGCTTTGTATTCGATACAAATTCATCAAGTCCCATCCTTCCTTGGTGCAATTATGATAGGTGACCCACAAGGTGAGGTGGTTGGTCTAATCACACCTTGCTCCAACAACTACTACAATTGTTTCTTCACTTCATTTGCTTCTAGAATGGATTGTCTATACAACCCAATATTTGACAATGGAGATTCTGGAAATAAATATATTTCATGTTCTGTTAGAAAAACAAGATCACGGAGCAATAAAATAAAACAAATGCAGAAATAAAACATAGAAGATACACAATACAATAGAGACATAGATATACATTGTTCACCCAGTGTGGGCTAGGTCCACTAGAGAAATTGTCAAGTCCTTCCTTTATTATTATCCAACAAATGAAGGGATACAACCTAAAAAACACATGTTGTAACTTCCTCTCCTTTCTCTCACATAATATTCACAATGATACATAGTCGCAATACATTTACCTCATAAAAGAGGGTTGCCTTCTAGGGAAAAAAAACCTAACATAACTTCTAATGTCAGATCTGTGACCTTATAATGAATGGTCCAAATTTACAATGATATTATAATATACATTTACAAGGAAATTTTTCCTTCTGGGGTTTTCTTGCCCCTGGACCCCGCAGAAGGGATAACCCCCCGCTGCACTCCCCCGCGTGGAGGAGTGTACATTCTTTCGGGGTGTAAAGTCTTCATGGGGTATAAACACAGCTGAAAACAAAGACCTCTGAATCAGGAAGATAATCAGGCTCCACAACCAACACGTTCCACTTCCCTCTTGAGTGGTAGCCTATTAAGCTCATGGAAAACACTCCTTTGTATACCTGTAAAAACTCCTCCAATTATTGTTTCTAATCTTTAGTACATCCCTCTAGTGATGCCTTTACTCTTATTGTCATCCTCAGTTTGATTTTCTACTGAGAAAAGTAAAACATATTTCTTACTAGAACTAATCAACTTCTTGTCTTGGTTGGCACATACTAGTGAGATATTTGACTTACCTATATGCGTGTTGATGATGTAGGACTTCCCATCCTTGATTAGTTGGTACTAGTTGGATATCATCATGAATATTGCATCCCTCATATACATGTAGGGGATTCCAAACACTACTCCACATATGTCAAGGGGTGCTACGTCCAATTCCACTTCATTAAAAAATTCAACACTTACTACAGATTAAGTCTTGCACTGTTTGATTACCTTGATCTCTACATCCTTGTTTACACATCCCAATGGATATGAGCTAGGATGATCACAAACCTCCAATCCAAGATTGTTGAATAGATCTGTTGTTATGATATTATCCTGTGAACCAGATTCAAATAGGGCATCGATTTTGGTCTTCTTGACCTAGATCTTGATGTGTAAGAGTTTGGTCATCTCCTTCTCTTCCTGGTGATGAAGGATACTCAGATTCACCCCCTTCTACACTAATGTGCAGAAAATTTTCTCATCCACATTGGCGTCAATTTCAACCTGATTGCTCGAATATGTGGCTAGAATATTCATTTCTTTGCATCCTCCTTACAATTCTTCAGGTTCAAGTCTTGTCTTAAGAATTATTGTAATAGAGATATACTCTACTAGAGTTTTCCCCCTCGAAGAGGCATCTCAACTTAGATTTATATCACTAAAGTTATCATAGTTGGTGTTATTATTCTCTATATTTTGTTGTTTCGTTAGTATTTGCTGCAATATTTCTATTTATTCTTATTATAATACATCGGGTACCTTACAAGTGGTATCAGAGCTCTTTCCTTTGCAAAAATTGTGGGAAATTGTTTTTCAGGGTAGAGACATGTAATGCTGGCATCTTTAAAGCACAATATTTGTTGTTCAGTGGGTAAAACCATCGTTGGGGAAGCATACATGCAGGAAATATAGACAGTTCCACAGGGTTACTCGAAACAAATGTTTCACCTTGTTGGAAACCTCTATAACCCTTGTTGGTACCCCTTTGAGTAGTACCGCATTAGACATAATATGTACACGACAATAACCCCCGCCTATCATTGGGTATACTAGGAGTCCCCAGGTCTTTTGAAACTAGCTCTAGATCATCCAATTGGTCACCTGATTGCTATAGTGATACCAAGGACATCACTCGGGAAGATACTCTCTAGGACCTAGGTAATCGGGTAGTATGACTAAGGGTATGATCGAGCCTCCTTAGTTGGTGCCCTAAGATATTGGGCCAAGTACTATTGTTTGACCCCACACGTATATTAGAGAGCTATAGTGTAGGGAAAACCGTTGTCTATAGGAACCCTAGAAACCCTAACCCATGGGAATAAAATAATGCATAACATAAACATAAGGGAAATTTTGTCATGCAACCATTCCTCCTACATCCTGGTTTTGAAATTCCTACACAATTGTCCCTGTTAACAATTTGGGAATTTTTTCACTATAATATTTTCCAGGCCAGAGTATAACTCCACAGGAGTAAAAAAAAAACTATTGGTCCCACCAAAACCCTTATTTGGGACCTATCACATTGGATTCCTCTCTTCTCCCTAATCGTTATAGTACCTATCATTTCTAATAATTTTTCCCGTGGACCCACCCACCCTCCCCGACACCCTTATTTTCCACCTATCCCATGGGATTGCTCTTTTCACCCTGATCATTGCGGTATATATCACTTATCATTTTTTTTTTGTGGACTTGTTATCATGCAAACTATAGGTTGGGAAAATCCTAACCCAATCCACAAGATGGCAATAACGGTGGGATATTTTACCCACTGTCACCTCAGATAAACCCTCCCCTCGCTTTAGTGAAGGAAAAATCCAACACAAGGGGGGAGTCCTGAGTGACCCTAAAGGGAAATGAGATGGAAAGTGAGATTATGGAAGAGATTCCCCTATAATTCAAGTTACTAAGTAAAGAGTGTCTTGGTAATGAGTCTCGAAGATAGTTTTTGGTTGCCAAGTGCTTGGGTCCCTGCGAAAGAGAATTGTACCTTCTCGAGACACAAGAAGAAACACATATGCAAGCTCAAAGTTAAGTGGACAAGAAATTTAAGCTTGCTTTCCATAATTACAGAAGTAAACAAGAACATATGTCATCAAGGAAAACAACTAATTACTGCATATTCAACTACTTAAAGCATCAAAGATTTGTTTGGAAGTGAAGCATAAAACATGTAGATAATTCCAATACTTTAGCACAATATTTAGTGGTACTAGAGGGTTGTTATATGATTTTTTCAGAGTATGTTTGTAATGGCAGAGTGGCTATAGAAAATATTTTCTACAGTAGTAATTTTTAACCATGAAAAAAGAAAGTAACCCGACAAAATGTTCGCTAATTAGCAATAGAATGATAATGATGGTTTACTAGCATATTTCAATTGTTAAATTGCAAGTTAAAATAAAAAATAGAAGATGATTTGTTGCAATTCTAATGGATGTAGCTTTTAATTAGCTATATCTCAAGATTCACTTGACCAATATAGACACCCTAGAGGCTTTGGCAAGCTTGAAGCAAATAGAAAAGATCCTAACTTAAACAATTTCAATATATCGAGATTCTACGTATCCCAATGCAAGAGACTAGTTCCTTTAACTATTGGGTTATGGTGTCTTTAAAATGAAAGAGCTATTTGTGCTACTTCCTTGGGGGTGTAATCCCTTTTACTCCCCAAGACAAGCAAAACTAGCTAGGGAAAAACCTAGGAGGGTGTAAACGTTTTTACTTCTCTTAGTATTCCCTTATGCAACAAATTATTCCAAGACAATTATGATGGGATTAATGGGGTTGTATTCCCTTATACTCCCCAAAATATTAGCAAATTAACCTTGTGACCAAGAAAAGAAGCAATAACAAGAAAGATTATTTACCTAGTCCAAGCATTAACAAGATAAACTCCTTTTAACCAAGACAAATACACCATAAAAGCAAGAAATAGCCTCCAAGAAAGATAGCGCATTAATTCTTCATCCAATAGCTAAGAAAAATCATCACAAGAGATAGTAGAAAAGAGAGATAGATAAAATTTCTCAAGTAGGGAACAAATTTCAGCCAAGTAGTCTTCTCACAATGGGAGAGCTATGATAAAATGAAATGAGGTTGATCTCTATTTATATCAAACCTCCTAAAAAGTGTTTGTCCACATACAAAGAGTAAACCACAAAACAAGGAATATGTCTCCATTTTTTTTTTCCCCTTTCACAACTTAAAATTATATTTTCACATGACAAACCCTAAAATAAAGATGACGCCACCCCTCCAGGGAAACACTTTGACACTTTTGGGTGAATGTTTAGCTTGGAGATGAATCGTTGGAACTCCAAAGGCATTCTTCCCAAGATATAGGGACTTCTTCATCAAGTCAAGATCTCTCTCCATCCAAAAAGTTCCAAGTGTCAAGTCAACAACACCACCACTCCAAACTGTAGCCCCAGTAAGACGTCTGATCCAGATTATTTTCGGCACAAAATGAGAGTGGAGATATAACACAGAAATATACAGATATATTAAAAGAGAGATAGTAATATAAAAAAGATATATCGGAAATATAACCAGATGCAAAGATATACAGTAATACACAATTTCTATTAATGAAATAAATGTACAGAGACTGTAAAAATCCAGAGTGAAAGACTCGCTAGAATGGTGGCAGCTTATCTCTGACAAGAGATGTGATGACTACTCACATTTGCAAGAAGATGATTAAAATGAGGCTATGAAGGCATTTTTACAATAAACTGGAATGCAAAAAACCCTAGACATCCAAAAACCTAACCCTAGGAGATGAAGCGCCAAAAGTCATGTGGGCCCCGTTCAAGTAAGTTAGTACATCAACTTCCCGGGGTCATAACTTTTGCATACGATCTTTGTTTTAGGCATATGATAGCCCATTGGAAAGGTATAATCGAGGATATTAATTTTAGGGGCTCAATCATTCCTTTGGAAATCATTCAGAATCTATATTTCTAAAAACCTTCATTTAGGCCCTCAAAATAGCCCCGGAAGTTAAAATTGCTAAAAATAGTAAATTGACAAAATTGCCAGAAAATTGTTTTGAGACAGTTGGAAAAGGTGGGTGGCCACCGATATCCACCTGGATCAAAGTCAAGTGTAATTTATCCATCCATCCCAGGGTTGGGCATGCTACCAAAAACTCTCTCTACTCTGTCCAAACTCTGACACACACACACACACACATAATGAAAATGTAACATATATAGACATTCTACTCATACATAGATTCATGTAGAAGTGACAGTAAACACATACATGCAATAAACATAGGCAATTCTAATAAACTTCAGACATGTACCTAAACACAACATTTAAACATAGCGTGTAAAATTAACATAGAATTTGTACTTATCTTTTTATGAGAAGACCTCCAACTGCGTGCAGACCTTCTGTGAACCTCCCAGCCTTAGACCACGCTACTCCAATCTATCAATGGTGGGTCACCCCCGAGATGGGACTAAACTCCACCCAAGGTAAAGGAAATCCTAGGATAGGTTGAGACTACGGAAAGATGCACAATGCAACATGAATGATTCCCTCCAAGGAGCCTACTTACACCCATCGCTCACAGAATCTCATTCCCCACAGACATGTCTCACCCCAGGAATATACACCTTCACTATTCAACAATCCATCGACTGCTCCACTTCCCTTCCAGGGCTTCAGCAACAAGCCGAATCAAGAATTCTCATATCTTTGTAGCTATTGTTGGACTCCCTCCAGGAGAAATCACTTCCCCAATAATCTCTCTCACATGGAGAGAGTTCCTCACAATCCTGACAACCTGCTTCTTCAACCCACGAGCCTGACAACCAACCTCTTCAAATCACAAGCCTGACAACTTGCTTCGTATGTCCATATCTTAAGTCCAATGGGTAACCAAAGTATCAAAATCAAGTAAGGCAGGGTGCAGGCTCAGCAAAAGACCAGTGCGTGCAAGTTACAAAGGTTCATGATGGAAAAGGGTTCAACAATGGAATAAATTGGCTAACTACATGCATGCTTAGTGTGTGAGTGAATGGGTGTGAAGGATGACCAGAATCGTGAGTGATCCCGTGAGGAAATATGGAAAGAATTGTTAGCAAACCCCCACAATGACAGATTTTCCCCCATAAAAATGCATGTGTCCTGGATGACACATGGCTCTCCAGGAGATCGTTTCTCTCCACTTGGAGTTTGTTCCTCTCCCCAAAGGAACTTAGGATAAGGGGGTTTATTTCTTAAACTTTAGTAATTTAGGAAATGCATTATAATATTCCCTTGGGTTAAGCCCTCAAGCTTAGCCCCTTTTTCTTATCCTCTCAACCCCCTTCCCTTTCCCTTCCTAGTGGAGCTTAGTCCCCCGTAACTCTTTCTCTATGGTCATTCTACATGCAATGATGTATTTTCATTAATGATTTGCATAATTACATATACAAAATCAGGCTCACTAGCCTTAGCATCTAGGCTCTTTGGCCTAATAAACACATAATCCTTCCAGCTTATAAACACTTGGCTCACCAACCTATAAACAAAATTACAATTCAACATGGGCTTGGCCTTGGGGTATTACAATCCCCTCCCCTTATTTGTGCATTGTCCTATATGCATCTTACTTACATAAAATCAACAAGATTTCCAAAATATTCAAAAATATGTGGGTATTATGCTCGCATAGCATCTTCATGCTCCCAAGTTGCATCCTCGGGACCGTACCAGGTCCATTGGACCTTTACAAGCCCTATGGCTTGATTCCATAGTTGTTTGTTTTTTCAGTCCATAATGCGTACCGGATGCACTTGAAAAGTGCTTTCTTGCTCCACCTGAATCACAATTCAATCAATAACATGATTAACATCAGGTATATATTTCTTAAGCAATGATACATGGAATAAATTATGTATATAAATAGTTGCAAGAAATACAATCATATAAGCTACCGGTCTAATCCTCTCTAGGATTTCAAACAACCCACAATATTTGGCTACCAACTTGGAACAATTTCCCAACTTCAGGGAACTTTTGTTGGCCTTCACCTTCAAGAAAACATGATCATCCACTTTAAATTACCTGTGAATTTTTCCCTTGTCGGCATAGTTTTTATGCATGTCTTAGGAATCCTTTAAATTATGTTTTATCTTCAACATTTCCTCTTCCATTTTCCTGAGAAACTCTATCCCAACCACTACTCTATCAGCTGGGTTATACCAACTTACCGGTGTGTTGCACTTTCTACCATAAAGTGCCTCAAATGGGCTCATCTTTGGTGATGCTTGATACCCATTGTTGTAGGAAAAATCTACCAAGTGTAGATATTCTTCCCATTTATATGGTTTTTCCATCACATACATCCTTAGACTATCCTCTATCACTTGGTTCACCCTTTTTGTTTTCGCATCAATCTCGGGCTGATAAGTTGTGTTCAAGTTCATATTTGTTCTGAACCCTTTGAATAATCTCTTCCAGAACTTTGAGGTAAACTTTGGGTCTATGTCAGACACAATTGTCTTGGGTATGCCATGCAAGTGTGCTACTTCCCTCATATAGATATCAACAACATTGGTTGCCATGTGAGTAACCTTCATAGGAATGAAATGGGCATCTTTAGTAAGCTTTTCCACCACCACCATGATAGCATCATGATGCTTGCTTGTTCTGGGAAATTTGGTGATGAAATCCATTGTTGCCACTTCCCACTTCCACTCGGGAATGAGAAATGGTTGAAACAAACCAACTGGGTGTCTATTCTCATCCTTGACCCTTTGACACTCCAAGCATTTAGCAATGTATTCAATAATCTCCCTGTTCATGAATGGCCAATAATATTGGCTCTTGACTGTTGCAACTATTTTCTTATATCCTGGGTATCAAACATAAGGTACACTATGCATCTCTTTTAAAATCATACTCCTCAATTCATGATAATTGGGTACATAAATTTTGTTCCTATACAAGAGAATTCCATCAATTCCCACTTCATAATCTTCAACTTTCTATTGCATTTTACGTTGTTGTAATTTTGTTACCAATTCCATGTACTAAAAATCTACTTTTACATCCTCTGAAATTATGCCTTTAAGATCAGTTTGATACATGCTAATGGTTATAACATGCAGTTCATGCACTCTCCTGCTAAGTGCATCAACCACTTTGTTCTCTTTTCCTTTGATGTGCTTGATATCAAATTCATACTCATAGAGGAATTCTAACCATCTTCTTTTCCTAGCATTCAAAGTTGGTTTATCAAACAAATATTTTAGACCATTATGGTATAACCTTAGCTCAAACATCTTTCCCATGAGGTAGTTCCTCCACTTATTCAAGGCATACACTATGTCTTCCAACTCCAAATAATGAGTGGCATAGATCCTTTCATGCTCTTTCAATTTTCTGGATTCAAAACATATCACAAAACCATTCTGACTGAGGACTCCACCAAGTCCTTCTTTGCATGAATCGGTTCAAACCAGGAAATCTTCATTCGGATCAGAAATCCTAAGAATTGGAGCACTGGTTAACAACTGTTTCAATTACTGGAATCTCTTTTCACACTTTGTTTTCCATTGAAACTTCACCCCCTTCCTTTGCAAGGAAGTGATTGGGTGAGCAATTCTCAAAAACCCTCCAACAAATCTTCTGTAGTATCCAACTAGACCCATGAAGGATCTAAATTTGGTCACATTCTTAGGTTTTGTCCGCCCTTTAATGGCCTCAATATTTTCAGGGTCCACTGCTATCCCTTCTTTGGATATGATATGCCCCAAATAGTGAATTTGGTTTTAATAAAATGAGCACTTGCTCAATTTGGCATACAATTGGTTCTCTCTTAGCACTTGTAACACCATCCTCAAATGATTCTCGTGTTCTTCTTCAGACTTGGAATATACAAGGATGTCATCCAAAAAGACAATGACAAACTTTTCCAAATATTCCCTGAAAACACCATTCATTAAGCACATGAAAACAATTGGTGCATTTGATAACCCAAATGGCACCACTAGGAATTTGTAATGACCATATCTTGTCTTGAAGGTAGTCTTACTGATGTCTTCATCTCTAATTCTTACTTGATGATATCTTGACCTAAAATCGATCTTTGAGAATATCATTGCATCCTTTAATTGATCAAAGAGATCATCGATCCTTGGAAAAGGATACTTGTTCTTTATAGTTACCTTGTTCGAAATCGATGCACAATCTCAATGTCCCATATTTATTATTCACAAAAAATATTGGGACACCCCAAGGTGACACACTTGGGTGTATATACCCCTTCTTTAGAAGCTCTTCGAGCTGCATTTGCAACTCCTTCAGCTCTGGTGTACTCATTTTGTAGGGATTCTTTGATACTAGAG
>WSFP011432242.1:0-21497 GCA_009831015.1 Picea engelmannii
CGACAACTGTTGGAACTGTTAGGAGATGCATGAGGGTTAAGCCCTCGTGAACAAGGGCGAAAGTCCCGAGAGAGGAGTCAGTATCGGGGATTCGGAGTTCGGGGTTCTGGGAGTCCTGATGACAAGAGATCCGGACACTCCATGGTGAAAGTCCCGATATAGATATAGACCGTCCATCCGTGAAGGACACATGGCGGAGATCGAGAGTCCATTGGTATTTCGGATACCGGGGATTCGAGTTGACAAAGGATTTGCGTCACTGGGGGTCGCAAGTCGCGAAATCGTGAAAACAATCTAGACTGTCCATCTGTGAAGGACACATGGAAGAGATCGAGAGTCCATCGGTATTTCGGATACCGAGGGTTCGAGTTGACAAAGGATTTGCGTCACTGGGGGGCGCAAGTCGCGAAATCGTGAAACAACGAGGACCGTCCATCTGAGGGAGGATATGTGGCAGTAATCTAGGATCTCGGGAGAATCCCGAAAGAAGGAGCCCCTTGGGATTTCGCAAATCAGGAGTTCGGGAGTCCCATTGACAAGGGGTCGGACTCTCGTGATTGATAAGTCCCGAAACTTCGACTGGTGAACTCCCAAAAATGTTAGCATATGTTTAAGTCTCGATTAATGGACGAGATCCTCTCGGAGGATCCAAGGTCCGTAACAACCGTTGGATGTAGGGAAGGAACGTGGATGATATTTCCTCGACCCCTCTCCGCCTTTGCAAGCAATGCATGAACATGATCCCTTCGGAGGATCCAAGGTCTATAATGACCGTTAGATTTGAGGAAGAGACGCAGGCATTAATGCCACGACCCTTTTACCCTTGCAAGAGATGAAGGAATCGGGACCATAGACCCCATGGTCCATGGAAGTACCTGGACCGTCCATATATAGAGTATACGTGGCTGCTGGTAAGCGCTTCAGTGTTTTGGCACCCGGGAAACCAAAGGGCAAGAACCCTTGTCTTCGCGAGTCACGAAATCCCGATCACCGAAACCCCGAAATGGCGTGAGGTGTGAATGAGATTAAGGAAAGCCGGGATTTGGTCGCTTGGTTGATCAACCCAAAAATATCACAAACATTGATCTTGGCTGAAGGTTGCCGCCATCCATTGAAAGGACACGTGGCTGTCGGTCGACGTTTCGGCGTTTTGGCATCCGGGAAACCAAAGGGCAATAAACCTTTCCTTCGCAAATCGCGAAATCCCGATGTGCTTGGTAATAGAAAAGAGAAGTCCTGAAGGAATCCAAACCGTCCATCAAAGGAGACGTGTGGTGAGCGATTAAAGCTCAGGGAAAAGTCTCAAAATCCCGTGGACCGTTGGATCCACACTCCTAAGAGCCGTCGATCTCTTACACGAATATCCATAACGAAATTCGGGGATTTGAATGACAAAGAGTCTTGGAGTCGTTGCATTTCAAACTCCCGAATACTGAAACCCTGGAAGGATCCATACCGTTGAATCAGGAGAGGCTTACGACCATCGATCTCCCTTTGAAGGGAAACTTGCCATTCACTAGCCCTATCGAGGTTCAACGTTTTGCTGTTCCGAGCTTCGGGGTTTGCAGGGTCGAAAGACTCCACGTTCTAGTAGCACTGAGTTGCGAAGTGCGAGGAGACGCCGTACTGGTTTGGCCCGTAGTCGTGACTCACAACCACGTGGAGGTGAACATATGAGGAATTAACGGACGCTAGGTCCCCCGTGAATAACTCGGGGATTTTGATCCTCGAGAAATCGACGAAAATTTTGATTTTCCTAGTGGGTGCGTTACAACAATAGTGACCACATAAGTGATCTCAAAATAAATAACATAAATGGTTGAAATTTTGTGGAGTAGTTCTAGGTTGCGACGAAATGGAAACACCTTTGTGCAGACTCAAGACAGGGAAGGTGGCCATGCGATGAGTTGAAGCACTTGGGTGAGTTGTGAGATTTTATGCGACCTAGAGCAACTTCACAATTTGAGTCGCAAGGCAGTTGGTTGGACACATTTTCATCATGACCTCTTCGTGCCATACATCATCGAGAACAACATTTGATTCAAGTTGGGTTGTTGGATGAGTGGTTGTAGAGTTACGTAAGTCAGTTAACAAAAGTAAGACTTAGTAGTCAAGCGGTGTGTGCATGGTGCCTTGAAGCAAAAGTAGTCAAGGTCCAGAGATGGCAGGGTGGTGGAGATGAATTCGACGATTTCTTAGAGAGTGTGAATTAGATGGAGTTTTGTATATCAAAGTGCTAAGTTGAGGACTTGGCACAGACAATTGGGTGCACTTTCCGAGACATGTCTATGCCAAAATTCACCATATGCATTTGTTGGACCGTGTGGAAAAATTATAGAGGTTTGAGTGTAGTGACATATTGGTTCGACATGTGCGGAGGTGAGCTTAGCGCCTTGGTGCCGAAGATAGCCAAGGTACAAAAAAATATTTCAATTGGAGAAAAGGGTGACTTGGACGTGTCATTGTCTATGACTTAGCTAAGTTTTAGAATGGGAAAGTAGACTCATTTCTGGTCGTAGAAATGAGGTGCAAGACATACATGTTTTGGAAATTGAACTAGTGGTTGGGGCAAGTCATGAACCCATGATAGTATGAAGATTTGAACCATGGGTGCATCCAAGAATGTCATTGGAAAAGGTATGGTTGGTTTTGAGTTCTTGAATTTCCTAAGTGTTGTGATGGGTTCTTTATAGGGAAGTCAGATGACTTGGTGGTTCAATTGCAATTCGTTTCTTTGGTGAATACCAACAAATTTGAGGGTTGCTCAAGTGGTGCAGATTCAAAGAAGTCACATAGTAATTTGGGACACCTTGACATGGGTGAATGTGTAGAGATCTTGGGGTGACCAACTTGGATGAGTCCAGTGGTGGACTTAGGAATATTTGGATGCATTTTTGGAGGTGGCTTGAGGACACTACCTAACTCTTTGATGAGGCACATTAGATAGGTCGTTGCGTTGAAGTAGACAGTGAGGTTTGGACGTGTTGAGTTTGATAGGATGGATGAGGTGCCTTGGTGCTTGGTGGCTTAGAATTGTTTTTTGGGTCATGCGATGGCTTGACAATCACGATGAAAGTGCCAAAGTATGAGATGCTTGCGGATGTGCAAGGTAGTTTTTTTTCTAAGTGATGGATGGAGTTAGCAAAGAAGTCGACCAAGAAATGTTGACATTCAACCTGAATGGGAAGATATAGACCAAGTGACCTGGGTGGTCTTTGCTTGCCTTTGGTATGGGACATTGGATGAGGCGTAACATACCTTGGTGATTGATTGATGATTGTGTGATGACTCAGAGATCCAGAGGGGGTCATTGGTTGAGGTTGGCAGAAGTATTGACTTGGACATGCCAAGGCATGTAAGTTATTTGGGGTGACTTATTATACTTACAACTATTTCGACATTTCATCGAGACATATGAGGAGTGTGGGTGCATTGGTCACACTCATCACAAATGTTGAGTTGCAGAGAGGTGACTCAATGGAAGGATGTGAGTTGAGAAATTTCCTAGGTTTGGAGGATTGTGTGGACAAGCGGATTGAAACATGAAGAAATTACTTGGACATGAGTGTTTCTCTTGCTTTGGATAGCATGGTTGAGGGTGAAGCCTAACCATTTCAATGGATAGAGAGGTAGACACAACAACATGGTTGGGTGATGAAGCAACAGGGAAAATGTAGTATGGACGTGTGGTTCTTGGAGCATATGGGACGTTTCATATATGAAGACATAGATGAATATGGGGAGAATTTATCCAAGGAAGATAGACTTGTGGATTTGATCGAAAGTTGAGTTACAAGGGAAAAGTTGGTTGGATGTGCAGAGAACATATGCACTGTGATTTCCCTCGACTCTTTGCACAATTAGATGTGATGTGGACTATGTGAGTTGTAGAATACTGGATAACTATGCCATGAGGTGGGAAATGGAGTCAAGGTGTCGTGGATGACTTTTTTTGGGGGTGACTTCATAGTGCAACAAGGTGAGGGGTGACCTTACCTTGATATTAGGACATGTGTGGACAAACTGAATTGTGAGAGGAAGTGACCAGTTTGTGCATGAGGGTGTGCATAATCAAGGAGTGTGATGGTTGGACTGGCCATTCAACTAGTTCACGACTTGGGCGAGAAAAAAAACATGACAAGGGGGTCAAAAGTATGGACATGCTAGTAAGTTTGTAGTCACAACACTTGGACATTGCGGATGATATCCTTGACGAATATTGGATGTGGCAACAGTAAGGCAAGGGTGGACACTTGACTTAGTCTTTGGATTTGGATGGAGTGATGAAGATACATACATAAAATACTAAATTTGGGGACGAAGATGCACATTTAAAGAACTGAATGAGATGGTAGGATTGATCACCTGACTTCACAAGAGTTCTGTTAGGATATTTAGACACATAGGAGTTAGTTAAGATCAACTTGGTCTAATGTGTCGTTAGGTAAAAGTGTGTTTCTTTAGTATGCATTAGTAGTTAGGTAATACAACGATAATGATATGTTCTCAACATAGAGTGATCCAATGGTTCATATTCTTCTCTATATTAACAACTACGTTGATCAATGGCTTAGCACCTGATTGGTCCATGATCTCTATTTAAAGAGAATGGAGGGTCATTCGTCGATGATTTATTTTGAGAAACTCTCTTGTAAATATCGTTGTAATATTTTCTTTTTCATTAATAAATTGCTCCAAGTGACCACGTTGGATGGGGCCATGGATTTTTCCCCATAGGGCTTATACCACATAAAAACATCAGTGTGTCAATCTTTGATTTGGTTGTGTGAGTGGTTACTAAATATTTTCGTCCTCTGTTGGAATACCTGTGTTTTCAAACATGATATCAGAGTGCATTTGAAGACCCACTCTTGTTGTAGATCAAGATCATGAAGCTGTGTTTCCAAATATATAGTTTCTACAATTTTCATACATTTTTAGGCTAAGAGGACTATTTTGTTGCATCTAGAGCACTCGTTTCAGTTATGAGTACCTTTAATTTCACTCAAAAAAGTTTTTGTTTGCCCAAGATACAACCATTTCAGTCAGATCCAAAGGTATAAATCCTGAATACACCCTGTTATCTCCTCAAATAAATCAATCAAGTTATTTCATTTTAGGTGATCGGATGTCTTTTAAGAAAAAATACATTTTTAATTTTTAAAGCTCATTTTTGAGAGCTTTATGCATGTAATAAAGTTAGAATAAACTTTTGTTTAGTTTTTATTTGATCTAATTCAAATCTCAGGTTTCGGTGGCTTAGGCGAACATTTCAACTGTTCATTAGCCACCGAAAGCCTTAGCTTTCGGTAGCTTAAACAGAGAAATGCAAGTCTATTTTAGCCACCGAAATCGCAGGAGTGGGGGATGAGTCAGCACATTCTTTCAAACGTTTAAACCGTCGGGTTTGAAATTTTATAATTGCAATTAGCCGCCAAAAAGACAGGAGAACGAACCGTTCATGACCGGAAGCTGATCTCTGCATGATATAGCGAATCTTTTCGGATCGTTGTTTCATCAAACTACATGGTTACGTTCCTTTTAGTCATCAACCATGATTGTTTCAAATCACAAGATGCTCTTTCACATCCCTTGTAATTAGCGCCATGATATGATGCTTGCCTCATTTTTCTCGTCTCTATCACAGTCGAGCCGAATCTCCCTAAGCCTACGTTGTGTAATTTTCCCCCAAAATCTGATTTTTCAATCGCAGGTGTACAGGAGCATTGCGATAGATGAATAAAGGATGATCAAATCTGAGGAAAGAGCTCGACGATATCAGTTATTTGGAATTGCACCCAGAGGTATGCCAACTTTTAAGGGACGCAGGTTGCTATAATTTTTGTAAAAAATTACAGAGTTCTCACCAGCAGGTGGTTGAAGCCTTTGCCCTGAATTTCGATGGAAGGAAAGCAGTCATCAGTCGAGATGAATTCGAGGTGGATGAAGCCCTCATAGCCGAGGTGACAGAGCTTCCCAGGACTTGAGAAAAATGGTTTAAAACCACTGTCACAAAGAATTTTGAATTCAGGTCCTACTTAAAACCAGAATGCAATGATTTGATATGGAAGAAAGACATTCCCGTGTCTTTCCTTGAACAAAAATGGAAACAATTACTAAAAGCCATTATGGTCTATATAACTTGCGAAGGAAGATATAATAGGGTGATGATTTACCATTTAAAACTCATGAATCATTTTACTGGTAGAAACCCACTCATTCTGCCCTATTTTCTCCATAGAAGCTTATCTAAGATGGCACATCAGGTCAAGGCCAAGCCCAATAAAGTTGCAGGTCAACTATCCCACCATGGTCTAATTAAGCTTTTGGTTTGTGAGTTGTTGCAGAGACGAGACAAAGAGTGGAATTACTTCTTGTTCTGGAATGATTTTCAGACTGATGTATAACCAGAGGGTAAAAAGAGTCCTCGTTCCAAGAAGTCTTCTACTCCCAGAAGTGGAAAAAGGAGGAGGAGAGATATCTCTCCAGTTCCAGTTAATCAACCCTCTCCTTCTTCTAAGCTTAACAAAACTAAGAAGAAACTAGACTTCAACAGTGAAATAGATAGGGCCGAATAAACCCTAGTGAACAAGATCATTCTTAATCTTCCTTACACTGACTCAGAGGATGAAGAACATCAGACTAAAACAGGGCACGAAGATTCAGTTACCACAGGGCATGAAAATTCAGTTTATGTAGATGTTTTCACAGCAAGGTATGAAGACCTTCCATCACCTACACCTCAAGAAGAATAAGAACCACAAGTTGCAGATGCCTCATCTAGCAAAAGAGTGAAGTAGAGTAAATCAAAGGAAATCAAGAAGCTTAAGAATAAGTTAGCTCAACAAGAAGTGCTAGAAAGGGTAATTAAAACAAGATATGAAACCTCGTGAAAGAACTTTGCAGAAAGCAACTCATCCTTGGAAATATTAGCACATGAAAGCATAAAGGAAAAGAAAAAGAAGGACAAGATAGTAAAAGATTACAACAACTTATGGAGAGTAGCTGAGGGCTTGAAGAGAAAGTTCAGGGCTTTGAGGAAGCAAGCTATGTCTCCAAAACACCAGGCTCAAACACATGCTACTCTTGAAACCCTAACAGAGGTGGAAATTCAGTGCAATGAACCAGAGGCAACCAGTAATCCTACAGTCTTTGAGCAAGATGCAGAATCCTTAAAAGATCATCCCTAAGGTGTTTTTGAGCTAAGACAAAAGATATTTTTGAATTTTTGATAATTTCACTAAAACAAACCTTTCGATGGCTTATGAGAATATTTTGATTGTTCATTGAAAGCAGAGCTTTCGGTGGCTAATTGGTCCGAATTCTGTCTATTCTAGCTACCGAAAGCACTGATAGGGCAGAAAGTTAATATTTTTGTACATATCCAAGTTTTCCTTGTCTAAAAGCCTCAGGAATGGTTCTAATCGATAGACAATAATTAATGACATCCTTATCAAGAGTTGGTTTTGATTTTGGAGATGCTTTACAAGACAAAGAGGTCAAAATCGATTAGCTATTTTCAGGGATATAAAGCTGTTTGACTGTCAGTAAGTGTCATTTTTCGACTCCTCTCATATCACATAAAATCCAGCAGCCTCGGAAGGATAACTACACCTGCCAAAGAATCTGAAGGACATAAAGATCATCTAAGGATACAAATTGACCTATTTTATAGGATCTTTGCCTATTTTCTTGGGCCAATTATGGACGATCTATTTTAGGCAAAATTCGATCCAGTATTCTAGGATTTTAAAACTGTTTGTAAAGGCTATAAAGCCCAGGACATTTGATGAACAAGGGGTTCAATTTTGAGTTCTATAATTCACTGTTATTGTGATAAAGACACTTTATTTAATATATTAAGCCTGCAAGCTTCTTTCATTGTTATTGCCATACTCTCTTTTTATTCTTTTTCTATGCCTATGAGTTGAAATCATTTCTTTGTCTATGTTTAAAGGTCCCATGGTAACTGCCATCTTACCTTTGATATTTAAGCAAGAATCATAAGCATCCTTTGCTAGTTTTTTGACCCATCATATACATTGTTTATATATGTTCTGGTTAATTGATTGGTTTTCTTATCCATTTGATCTACAAACCTATCTGATAATATCTCTTGAAGGCGTTGTACTGCTTGAATATAGATAGACTATCTTGAAGATACAATCCAATGATTTAGATATTCATCTTGATCCAAACCCACATCCATCATTGAGAAAATAATTATAAAAAGGTTAAGTTACCAGGCATCTCTGAGATACATCCTAGGAGAGTTTCCTGGAGTGATAACAAATTGGCACTGTTGCCGGGGACAAATATTGAAGCTCAGCTTCCTTGGGAGACGACATAGATCCAACTTTGATGATAGACAAAGTTTTGAGACATTTTCACTTGTAATCATCTATCTGGCGACTCCATTGGAACGAAGTTGATATGAGAAGGGATCATACCAGAGAAAACCAATAAAGGCCACTGGAAACACCAGTTCTAGACCCTGAGAAGATCATCAGAAGTGAAAAATAATTGCAAAGACAAACTTCCAGATCTGCAAGAGCATCTAGACCAGGTATTTCAAGAAACACTCCTTCATTTGTTTCTAGAGAACCTCTTGTCGAATCCACTTCTGCTGAAAATTCTAGTTCTCAAAAAATTGTAATTTTTTCAGAAAGCTTGAAGGGTGATGAGACTTCAATTTCTTCTGATCTTATAGATCCTATTTATGAGCATATTACCTTATCCAACTTAGGAGAAGAAGTTGTAGAATCTAGTCAAGAAGAGGACTCTTCCTCTTCCTTGAATTCTTCACAAACTGAGTCTGTTGAAAGTTTTTTCCATACTCATACTAGTTTGCCCGTTCTTGAATATATTCTACAAGATCTTTCCTCTAAGGGTGAAGAAAACTTGGCCTTGCTGCTCGACCATTTTTACAAAGCTTCTTATTTCCCACATTATTCAGGAACCACATTTCAGGGTAGTAATATTACCAGTGATTCCACTTCATTCCTTAGAGAAGTAAGATCTCCATTGTCCATAGTCCCACCCGTCCCATCTCATCCATCATCTACATAAACTTCTTCCTCTGCATCAAACCCCAAGATTTCCATGGCTGATACTTTGACTAAAATGGAACAGATCTTAGCCAATAGATACGCTCCTCTTGTTTTTCCCAATCCCTTATCAACCATGCCAACATGAGATTATCAGAAATATGTGCCCAAGTTTACTGGATTTGGAGATTATACTTATGAAGAACACATAGAGGCTTTCTATGCCTATGCTGAGAACATTAACATTTTAGAGGAAGATGTTTGGACCATAATTTTTGTACAGAGATTGGATGGTCAATCTAGGAAGTGGTTCAAGGAACTGCTAACTAATTCAGTGGCAGGTATTGATAAATTAGATGAAGTGTTTTTGAAACATTGGGGAGAAAGAAGAGACCTCTTGTATTATATTACTGAATTTGGAAATCTAATAAGAGAAAATGGGGAATCTGTCTCAGACTTCACCAAAATATTCAATAAGATGTTTGGCAAGATCCCTGCAGATATCAAGCCAACCGATGCATCAACAAAGATTACATACTCTTTTGCCTTTGATCCAAACTTTTGCTTAATCCTTAGAGAAAGAAGGTCAACCACACTCGCTTTAATGCAAGATGCTGCTCTTGAGGTCGAATCTAACATTGTGGCATCCCATAAACTTAAAGGAAAGTTTGAAAGAAAGAAGTCATCTACTAATCCTCCTCCTTCTTCAAATACTAAAATGGAAAAGATGGCCAATATGTTGGACAACTTGACTTCGAATATGTCAAAACTGAAAATTTAGAGTTAGCAACCAACAAGAAGTAAAGAGCCTAATGCATGTGCTCCCAGGAATCCCAATGCATTCCCTTATAGAAGGAACAACCATCAGGTCTAGATCCTTCAAAGAGACAAGAATGCAGCTGAAGACCAAAGGATCATGGCCCCCTTCCAAAATGCAGTGCTAGAAGAAGAGCATGAGCTATCTCATGATGAAGTTGAAGAAGAGGACAACATCAATTTCTTTGGGGATGATACTGATTCCTCCTTCTTCACAAAAATAGATTATGAGGAGGCTCAGATGAATGAGAATATTAATGAGGCAAGTATTGAAGAATATTTGTATCAGACAGATGATAAGCCAGGTTACAATTTAAGATCTAAGACTGCTGCTCCAAATCCATTGCTTGCTGCCCCCGGGAAAAAGAAAGATGCTGCTGCCAAGAAGCTTGCTGCTCCTTCAAAGCAGGCCTCCACTCCTGCAAAACAATAGAAGAAGCAATTGCAACCCCAAGCTAAAGAACATGTTTCCCTCAATGCTCCTTCTAACGAGGTAAAACCTTTCGATAAAATATCATATTCATTTAATTTCAAATCAAAAATTCAGAAGGTAAAAATACCTATGCCATTAACTGAACTTATGAAGAATGACATATTCAAGTATGCTGTCCTGAAGTCATTTCAACCAAAGATTCCCCCAACTGATGATTATGTAAACCTTCAAGATGACAAGCCCACAGTGTTTATAAGACCTATGGTAGAGGATCAAGATGATTCTTGTCCACCCTTCTACATATCCCTGAATATCCATGACAAGATCCTTCACAACTGCTTGCTTGAATCGGGAGCATCACACAATATTATGCCTAAAGAAGTGATGGATGAGCTTGGGATTGATATCAAAAAACCTTACCATGATCTCTTCTCTTTCAACTCTAGGAAAGTCAGATGCATCGGCCTCATAAAATACCTTGTCATAAACCTTGCCCAGCTACCAATGAGAAGCATGGTAATGGATGTTGTAGTGGCTGATATCCCACCCAAGTTCGGCCTCCTCTTTTCACGTTCATGGAGCAAAAGGATAGGAGGTACATTTCATATGGATCTTTCATATGCCATAGTCCCGATGTTTGGAGGAGAGCTAAAGAGACTTTACAGAGAAAATCAGCTTGCCTACATCATTAGTGATGGGAAGAATTCTGTAAACCATCCCATCTATGCATTAGACACAGACTTTGGGGCATGCATTATGCAAATAGATGATTCTCAACCAATTCCTTTGCAGCTCACAAAGCCTACTCATCAACAGACTGATGGAGAGAGTACTCTCATGTGGATCATGTTCTTTGATGGTGCCAGTACCAAAGATTCAGCAGGTGCAGGTGTAGTTTTGATTTCTCCTTCAAAAGAGGCTATTCATTTGTCTTTTAAACTTGATTTCAAAACTACTAACAATATAACAGAGAAAGAGGCTTTGCTGTTGGGATTAAATTCTTCCAAGGAGATGGGAATCAAAGGTCTAAAGGTGTTTGGAGATGTGGATCTCATCATACAACAAGTGAATAACACTTTCTAAGAAAAACATGTCAGGTTGAAAGCTTATAGGGATGAGGTATGGAAAATCAGGGAATCTTTTTCCATTTTTGATATTTCTTATATACCCAGAGCTATGAATCACATAGCTGATTCCCTTGATGTCTTAGCCAGTATGTTCATTCCTCCCATGCCTCCTAGACTAAATTATGAAATCCAAGTCAAATATAGACCATCCCTACCCGATAATATTAAATATTGGAAAGTCTTTGAAGACGATGATGAGCTTAGTAGATTTCTCCAGGTTGTAGATGAATTTTCTGATATGCATATTGACCAGGAAAATCAAAATGTAGAGGAATCCAAAAAGCCTAAGTTGAAAAGAAAAGTGGGTCAACATGATATTGTTTAGCTTCCCAATAATTATATACCTTGGGGTTTGGTGCCTCTTGAGAAGCTTTTCGACCAAAACGATGTACCCTACAAACCTGATAAGAAGGAGAAGGATCCTACTTTCCATGAGCACAATATAGGAAGCCAAATCCATCCTAAGTTCATAAATCTATCCACTGAGTTAATTTTTGATCAGAGGTCAGAATATTGCAGCATTATGAAAGAATTTGCTGATGTTTTTGCCTGGAAATGCAGTGATATGAAAACCTATGATCCTGATGTCATTCAACATAAGATTCTCCTTTAGAAAGACACCATCCCCTTCAAACCGAAGCTAAGACATATCAGTCCTCTCCTATTGCCTATAATTGAAAAAGAAATAAAAAATCTCCTCAATGCCAAAATCATAATTCCACTGAGATACTCTAAATGGATTGCAGACCTAGTGATAGTGAGAAAGAAAAACAGTGAGATCAGATTATGCGTTGATTTTAGAAACCTAAATAAATTCTCCAAGAAAGACAACTATACCCTACCCAAAATGGAACACTTGCTGCAAAGAATTTCAGGAGCCACTGTCATGTCACTCCTAGATGACTTCTCAGGCTATAACAAGGTTTCTGTACACCCTGATGACCAAGAAAAAACTACCTTTACTACTCCTTGGGGTACCTTCATGTACGCCAAGATGCCATTTGGGTTGATGAATGCCGGGGCCACTTTTCAAAGGGCCATGGACATAACTTTCATGGGAGAGAAGGACAAGTTTGTCCTAATCTATCTTGGTGATATCACAGTTTATTCTAGCAGTCATGAAGAGCATCTGAAGCATATGAAAATAGTATTTTTGAAATGCAGACAGTTCAAGATTTTGTTGAACCCCCAAAAGTCTCAATTTTCTCTCAAGAAGGGTAAGCTCCTAGGCCATATTGTTTCAGCAGAGGGAGTGAAAATTGATCCAGATCAGGTGGAAGCAATTCAGAAGTTGTCCATACCAAGGTCAAAGAAGGATATCCAATCCTTACTCGGTAAGATAAATTTTGTCAGAAGGTTTTTTCCTAATTTCGCTGAATTAGTGAAACATATAACTTCTATGCTAAAAAAGGGATCTGAGATAAATTGGACAGACAATGCAAGAAGTTCATTTCAGGATATTAAACAGGCTATCATGGAATCTCCCACCCTAATTAGTCTGGATTACACCAAGAATTTCTATATTTTCTCTTTTGCTTCCTATGACACAGTGGAAACAATCTTGTTACAAAAAGATGATGAAGGACTTGATCACCCGATGGATTTCTTTAGAAAATCACTCAGGGATACTGAAATAAGGTATGACCCTATAGAAAAACAAGCCTATGCTCTCATTAAGTTATTAAAAGCTTTCAGAATTTATATCCTCCATGCAAAGGTTGTTTCCTATGTTCCGTCAACCTCTGTGAAGGATATCTTGACCCAACCTGATATTGATGGAAAGAGAGCTAAATGGATCACAAAGCTGATTGAGTTTGACATAGAAGTGAAGCCCACTAATCTGGTAAAATGCCAAGGCCTTGCTAAGCTCATGACAGAAGAGAACTGTGATCTTTTGGACATAAATTTCATTGGGGAAAGTTCAACAATTTTGCATATAGGGGTAGTAACAGAAGAGAAACATGACATCCAGGAGGTGGTTGAGAATTTGTCTTCATGTGAGTGGTATTCAGGTATTGTTCATTTTTTTTACAGAATTTGGAGGTTTCTCTTGAACTTAGCATGACTCAAGCGTGAGCCCTTAAGCTCAGAGCAATTAAATTATGCATTAATGATAATCTTTTGTATTGGAAAGATCCTATTGGTTTACAACTGAGATGTTTAGACAAAGATGAGTCAGCTGAAGTCATGCATCAATTTCATTCGAGTATTTGTGGAGGCCATCATTACTGGAAGACCAAAACTCATAAAATCCTAAGGGCTGGGTATTATTGGCCTTTTATTTTTTCATATGTGTGCACCTTTGTGAAATCTTGTGATAAGTGCCAAAGATTCACAGGGAAGCAACAACTAAAATCTCTACCCCTGAGACCTATTGTAGTGAACGACCCTTTTTAGCAGTGGGGCCTAGATTTCATAAGAGAGATTAATCCTTCATCTAGTGGGCAACATAAGTAGATCCTGGTAGCCACCGACTATTTTACCAAGTGGATAGAGGCAATCCCCACTAGAAATGCCACTCATCAGGTTGTCATAAATTTTTTCTATGAAAACATTATGATCAGATTTGGTTGCCCAAAAAGGTTAGTGATAGACAATGCAACAAACTTCAAAGATGATGCATTGGTTCACATGTGTAAGTTAATGGACATTCAATTGGTACACTCTACTTCCTACTACCTTCAAGGCAATGGCCTTTCCGAGTCATCCAATAAGAGTCTAGTCAGAATCATCAGAAAGATGTTGGAGGAGAATCAAAGGGGTTGGGATTCTAAACTAAAGTTTTCTCTTTGGGCCGACAGAGTGACTATCAAGAAATCTACAGGAACTTCTCCTTTCAAACTAGTTTATGGCACTAATGCCATTTTCCCCATTCAGCTAATTCTACCAGTGGCTAAGTTCTTTCAGGAAGAACAAACTCAATCAAATGATATGGTGAGAAGAATGCTTGACTTGGTAGAATTGCAGCAGGTCAGAGAACAACTAGTGAATAAATCAGAAACTCATCAAAAGAGGATCAAGGATACTTTTGACAGAAAAGAAAAGGAGGACAACTTTCAGGTTGGTGACTGGGTTCTGAAATGGGATGCTCTCAGACAAGATAAAGGCAATCACGATAAGTTTGACTCTTTGTGGACCGATCCTTTCATGATAACTCAAGTACAACACAACAACACCTTCATTATGCAAAGTCTGGAGGGTGAAGAAATGTTTGGTGGCCTCGTCAATGGGCATTTTTTGAAACTCTATTTCATCTAAGGCTTCAAAGATTTGTCATTGTAAATTTTATTTTCATTTTTTTTTTTTGCAAAATAACTCCATGCCCAATGGAAGCACTAGTAGATAGATTTGAATTTTCTTTTTACAATAAAGACGTTGGTTCCGTGGTTCTTGAAACCTCACATGGAGGTTTTCACCCCCGATAGGAGCCAGTGTTATCTCCTCAAATAAATCAATCAAGTTATTTCATTTTAGGTGATAGGATGTATTTAAAAAAAAATCATTTTTAATTTTTAAAGATCATTTTTCAGATCTTTATGCATGTAATAAAGTTAGAATAAACTTTTTTTTTAGTTTTTATTTGATCTAATTCAAATCTCAGGTTTCGGTGGCTTAGGCGAACATTTCAATTGTTCATTAGCCACCGAAAGCCTTAGATTTTGGTAGCATAAACAAAGAAATGTAGGGCTATTTTAGCCATCAAAATCGTAGGAGCGGGGAGGAGTCAACACGTCCTTTCACACGTTTAAACCATCGGGTTTGAAGTTTTATAATTGCAATTAACCACCGAAAAGACAGGAGAACGAACCATTCATGACCAGAAGTTGATCTCTACATGATATAATGAATCTTTTCGGATCACTGTTTCATCAAACTACATGGTTACGTACCTTTCGGTCATCAACCATGATTGTTTCAAATCAAAAGATGCTCTTTCGCATCCCTTGTAATCAATGCCATGATATGATGCTCGCCTCATTTTTCTCATCTCTGTCACAGCCGAGCCGAATCTCCCTAAGACTACGCTGTGTAATTTTCCCCCAAAATCCGATTTTTCAATCGCAGGTGTACAGGAGCATTGTGACAAATGAAGAAAGGAGGATCAAATCTGAGGAAAGATCTTGACAATATTGGTTATTTGGAATCGCACCCGGAGGTATGACAACTTTTCAGGGAGGCAGGTTGCTATAATTTTTGTAAAAAATTACAGAGTTCTCACCAACAGGTGGCAGAAGCCTTTGCCCTGAATTTCGATGGAAGGAAAGCAGTCATCGGTCAAGATGAATTTGAGGTGGATGAAGCCCTCATAGCCGAGGTGATAACGCTTCCCAGAACTGGAGAAAAATGGTTTAAAACCACTGTCACAAAGAATGTTGAATTAAGGGCCTACTTGAAACCAGAACGCAAGGATTTGATATGGAAGAAAGACACTCCTGTGTCTTTCCTTGAAGAGAAATGGCAACAATTACTAAAATCCATTATGGTCTATATAACTTGCGAAGGCAGATATAATAGGGTGATGATTTACCATTTCAAACTCATGAATCATTTTACTGGTAGAAACCCACTCAATCTGCCCTATTTTCTCCACAAAATATTATCTAAGATGGCACATCAGGTCAAGGCCAAGCCCAATAAAGTTGCAGGTTGACTATCCCACCATGGTCTAATTAAGCTTTTGGTTTGTGAGTTGTTGTAGAGACAAGGAAAAGAGTGGAATTACTTCTTGTTCTAGAATGATTTTCAGACTGATGTACAACCAGAGGGTAAAAAGAGTCCTCGTTCCAAGAAGTCTTCTACTCCCAAAAGTGGAAAAAGGAGGAAGAGAGCTATCTCTCTAGTTCCAGTTAATCAACCCTCTCCTTCTTCTAAGCTTAACAAAACTAAGAAGAAACTAAACTTCAACAGTGAAACATATAAGGCCAAAGAAACCCGAGTGAACAAGAGCATTCTTAATCTTCCTTACACCGACTCAGAGGATGAAGAACATCAGACTGAAACATGCACGAAGATTCAGTCACCACATGGCATGAAAATTTAGTTTATGTATATGTTTTCACAACAATGTATGAAGACCTTCCATCACCTACACCTCAAGAAGAACAAGAACCACAAGTTGCAGATGCCTCATCTAGCAAAAGAGTGAAGCAGGGTAAATCAAAGGAAATCAAGAAGCTTAAGAAGAAGTTAGCTCAATAAGAAGTGATGAAAAGGGTAATTAAAACCAGATATGAAACCCTGTTGAAGAACTTTGCATAAAGCAACTCATCCTTGGAAATATTAGCACATGAAAGCATAAAGGAAAAGAAAAAGAAGGACAAGATCATAAAATATTACAACACCTTATGGAGAGTATCTTAGGGCTTGAAGAAAAAGGTCAGGGCTTTGAGGAAGCAAGATATGTCTCCAAAACACCAGGCTCAAACACATGCTACTCTTGAAACCTTAGCAGAGGTGGCAGTTCAGTGCAATGAACTAGAGGTAGCCAATAATCCTACAGTCTTTGAGCAAGATGCAGAAGCCTTAAAAGATCATCCCTAAGGCGTTTTTGAGCTAAGACAAAATGTATTTTTGAAATTTTGATAATTTCACTAAAACAAACCTTTCAATGGCTTAGGCGCACATTTCGATTGTTCATTAGCCACCGAAAGCAGAGCTTTCAGTAGCTAATTGGTCTAAATTCTGTCTATTCTAGCTAGCGAAAGCACTGATAGGGAAAAAAGTTAATATTTTTGCACAGATCCAAGTTTTCCTTGTCTAAAATCCTCAAGAATGGTTCTAATCGATAGACAATAATTAATGACATCCTTATCAAGAGTTGTTTTTGATTTTGGATATGCTTTACAAGACAGAGAGGTCAAAATCAGTTAGCTATTTTCAGGGATATAAAGCTGTTTGACTGTCAGCAGGTGTCATTTTTCGACTCCTCTCATATCACATAAAATCCAACAGCCTCAAAAGTCTCACTACACCTGCCAAATAATCTGAAGGACATAAAGATCATCCAAGGATACAAATTGACCTAGTTTATAGGATCTTTGTCAGACTCTCTTTTTATTCTTTTTCTATGCCTATGAGTTGAAATCATTTCTTTGTCTATGTTTAAAGGTCCCATGGTAACTGCCATCTTACCTTTGATATTTAAGCAAGAATCATAAGCATCCTTTGCTAGTTTGTTGACCCATCATATATATTGTTTATGTATGTTCTAGTTAATTGATTGGTTTTCTTATCCATTTGATCTACAAACCTATCTGATAATAGCTCTTGAAGGCCTTGTACTACATGAATATAGCTAGACTGTCTTGAAGATACAATCTAGTGATTTAGATATTCATCTTGATCCAAACCCACATCCATAATTGAGAAAATAATTACAAAAAGGTTAAGTTACCAGACATCTCTGAGATACAACCTAGGAGAGTTTCCTGGAGTGATAACACACCCTTTTAAATTTTTACAGAGATAATATTTCGGTTTTATTTCATTTTTTTGTTTTTATTTCTGGATTTCTACTCTTTTTGATTTTCATATGGTCTTTTCCCTACGCTCTATGTGATCTCGAAAAATCATAAACATAGTGGAAAGGGTTTTCCTGTCTGCGTATGGTCTTTTCCATGCACTCTGTGTGATCTCGGTAAATAAGAAATAGAGTGAAAACTTGCATTTTCCGGGCAAGCTAACCAAGATCCAACCCTTTTTTCCATTGAGAAGCAATTTTTTTTTCTTGTGTGAAAATAGTTTTTTAAGAGAACGCTCTCCAAATCCGTCTTCAACCACCACCACCACAACAACAAGAACAATCCTCCTTAAAAATATAATGTGTTTTGCACTAGCTCACTTGGTTAAAAGTCGCTTTATTAAGTAATAAGTCTTGAGTTCAAGTCTCTTTTTTGTTACTTTTTTTTAAAGTTGATTCATTCATTGTAAAGTGTATTTCATTTAAATTATAAAAGTGAATCACTATAAGTAGCTTTAATATTTTATTTTAGGTTATTTATTTTGCATGCAACTTTCATTTATAAAATAACTTCATTGTAAATGTGATCCTCGCTTATTCTATAAAAATGAGTCACTTCATAAGCAAATTATTTGTAAAAGTAAGGTTATTGGAAGGAGGGTGTTGTGCTAGGCATCAACAACCTCCATTTTCTTGCATATTCTCTTATAAATCATTCTCTCCAAGAAAGTGGGACCCCTATTGTCTTTTATGAGAGCCTATTGAATTGAAAAGTTCCCTCAATATTAATCTTGGTTTATCCCTTTCCTAGTAGGTTACCCTATTTTGGTTTTAGTGTGGGTTGAATTCGTGTTTTCAACACTTAAACAAATCATGGTTGAGGGTGAAGCCTGACCATTTAAAGGCATAGAGAGGCAGATACAACAACATTGTCGGGTGATGAAGTAATGGAGAAACAGAAATACGGATGTGCGGAGAAAATATGCACTGTGATTTCCCTCGACTCTTCCCAGACTTGGATGCGATGCAAACTATGTGAGTTGTAGAAGATTGGATAACTATGCCATGATGTGGGCAGTGGAGTCAAGGTGATGCAATTGAATTTGTTTTGGGGTGAATTCATAATGAAACAATGTGAGGGGTGACCTTTCCTTGATTTGAGGATGTGTGTGGATGAACAAAATTGTGAGAGGAAGTTACCAGTTTGTGCATGTGGGTGTGGAGAATCAAGGAGTATGACAGTTGGCCTGGCCATTCAACTAGTTCACGACTTGGGCGAGGAAAAAAACAAGACAAGTGGGTTGAAAGTATGGACAAAGTAGTAAGTTTGAAGCCACAACACTTGGACATTTTAGATGATCTCCTTGATGAAGATTGGATGTGGCAGAAGTGAGGCAAGGGTGGACACTTGCCTTAGTCTTTGGAGTTGGATGGCGTGACAAAGATACATACATAAAATACTAAGTTCGAGCATGGAGATGCACATTTCAAGAACTAAATGAGACAGTAGGATTGATCACCCGACTAGTGCATGACTTGAGGCATGTAATGTGCAGAGACATGGCTAAGTTGGTTGAAGTATGGGCATAACAATGGTTCATAAGAGTTATGTTAGGATATTTAGACACTTAGGAGTTAGTTAAGATCAACTTGGTCTAATGTGTTGTTAGGTAAAAGTGTGTTTCTTTAATATGCATTAGTATGCATTTGTAGTTAGGTAATCCAACGATAATGATATCTTCCCTACATAGAGTGATCCAATGATTCATATTCTCCTCTATCTTAATGACTACATTGATCAATGTATTAACACATGATTGGTCCATTATCTCTATTTAAATATCATGGAGGGTCATTTGCCGATGATTGATTGTGAGAAAATCTCTTGTAAATATATCTGTAATATATTCTTTTGCATTAATAAATTTCTCCAAATGGACACATTGGATGGGGTTGTGGATTTTTCCCCATAACTGTTTTATCACGTAAAATCATTGATGTGTTGATCTTTGATCTGCGTATGGTTTAATTTGTGTTTTCAACACTTAGAAAAATCTTGAAAACCATCCTCATTTCTCCTAAATCTCCCTTAATTCCTTTTAGCTTTGAAAATCTCTTAGGAAATATATCTTCATATTCCCGCAACAGATCCCAGATCTCTGTCATTGTTTTCTCATCCCAATAGTCCCCTATAGATGCTATCTTAGGATGCTCCTCATTCTCGATATTCACTTTCCACAACTTTAGAGGTTGAGTGTATGAGATGATAATATCACTTGAGATGGTATCCTTGACTTCTCTTGTTCATGTGGATTCCTGAAAGGTTAAATGTCTGAGCTCCTCCAAATCCTCAGGATCTCCCGAGTCCTTATCAAATTTACTACAAGCCATGGGTATTCTTATAGGGGATGGATACAAGGTATACTCAAGAAAATTTTCATGCTCAGAGTAGACTGTAAGTGGATATTTAGGCTTAAATTCAATACTAAACATCTGCTTGATTTGCTAAAGCACAACTATGATTTCAGGAGTGTTACCAAAAAATGAGAAGTCATGGTATAATTGATTTTGAAGTGTTTTCCAACATGCTGTTTGTCTTCTTGTCTCCTTGTGCATGTGTCAAGCCTTGGGAATTGTTCCCAAAGAGTGGAATAATTGATGTGTCCACAGATAGGAAGGAAGTTGCACAAATTTCCATACTTTTAGACAATGATTAATGTATGCAACTGGATTATACTAACCATCGTATACCTCCAATGATAACATTTGACTCTTCTTCTACTGATCTTCTCCCATTTGGTGTACTTGCATTAGTATAATAAAACTATGTTGTATAGAAAGCTTGACTTCATCCCAAGAAGAGAGATTTACTTTGTGAGTAGTCCACCACCTGGATGGAGAAGACTTCAGGTCTAGGTCGAGTGTTGATATTCTCTGTTTGGACACAACCTTAATCTCCATGTCAATAAGAAAAATATGTAGATACGAGGTATTGTTGGTCCTAAGGTTTTCACTTGACTGCTAAAGGGAAGAGATAGGCCACCTTAGTTGTTGGAATGATTGGTTTTTTATGAATTAAGTTTGTTTGTTTTGATGGTCAGATGATGGATAGGTTTTAAAGGATGTGGATCTAGTTGGACTGTTCAACAACATAAACTACAAGGTTTTCCTTAGTTGGTGGTATGCATTCTGGTAAGCAGATAAAGATACGAAGCTAAAACAAAGGAAATACTAACAAACATACAATGTGTGACTTGTTGTATGAACGTTTAGATATAAAATGATATTTCAGATCCAAAATATGTACCCAGACACAAATCCTCCAAATAGGTTGTATGACAATAAACTATTCACTAAAACAATAGTTGAAATCAGGTTGCATGACAATAAACAATTCATTGAGAGAGTATCTGAAAGGAAAAGAAACAATTCTTTACATTTGTTTCAATTTTTATCCAGATAAGATAATAAGACAAAAAATATTTGAGAAAACATAGTCTGTCACCAAAAATTATATTCACTAGGTGGAAAACTTTATAGTTTGATACTTCAAATCATAGCCAAATCCTGATGCTTGATCTCAAAAAACGATCCCCCTTTTACATTCATATATT
>ML866591.1:0-21497 GCA_009831015.1 Picea engelmannii
AATAAAATTTGTAAATCTTTAAGAAAAGCCTAACTATTAAACCCTTGGCCAAATCTACTAGAATACTTGGGGGGCTTAATAATCAAGAGTGTAGCTTCTCTTCAATATCTTCATAATAATTGTGCTGAACTCTCCTTTGTAATCTTGTTGATGAAGTAATGTATTGATAATAATATTGTGCAAATGGTGATGTAATTTGATGCTTTGATCTTCTATATCATGCACATATTGAACAAATACTTGGTTAGATTGTTGTTGTAATCTATCATTCTTTAAGTTGTAAATATTGTAAGTAAATGTACATGGTTTCTTTTATTGAGTTATTCTTTTGTAAAACTGTTTATAACTTGTAAATATTTTGTAAAGAAACACCCTTTAATATAGTTGACCCCTTGCCCAATTTCTAGGCACTAGTCTGAGTTGACCCAGGGAAAAGGCTTGCTTCTCATGCTAACCCTTGCATATTTCATGGTTGCCTTAGCATATTAGGATTAGAATCCCCTCTAACCTTGACAAATTAAAATTAACTCCTAAAACCTAATTCTAACACACTTAGTAACTAAGGTCTACCCCCTTTGGCTTCCCTAGGAGTAAGCCTATACGGAAGAGGTTCCGGTCAAAGTGACATCGTGGGATGTGAACCTAGGCATTGTGCCTCCAAGAACACACTAAGTGAGCCAGACTTAGCTCACGTTTGCAAGTGTGTATAAGGACTGCAACAGGTACCATTAATATTAATGTGCAAAAGATGTTTTTAAGGTTGTGGTACAAGAAAAAGAAAATCACATTGTAGGATGTGTCTCTTAGTAAGAAAGATGGACCCATGGAAGCTAGCAAAGAAGTTATTAACATAGCACTTTCCTAGAATGGCCTAGATAAAAACGTAGTATACCTTGGGAGATATCCAATGGGAATGTAGTTATGTGTTATTAATGGAAGTCATTTAATATATGAGAATGTGGTCATTCAATGTAAGGTGGACTAGGTCCACTATATTAATAAAGGCTCACTATGGTAGTTGGATGTAATAAATGGGTAATTAGATATAATAAATGTAAGAGGACTTCCTAAAAGGTTCTACTTCTAGAAGATTCCTCCTCTAGAATGTTCTTAGGTGATGGTAGCACTATATAATGGGGTTCAAGCAATGTAATGAGATATGAAGAGAATTATTTTCTTTGGAGCGGTATCTCAATAGGAGGATGCCCCCTCAAAGAGACAAGTGAACAGGAGAGGATCCCTTCCATCATAGGATCCATTGTATGGTGTTGCCCTACCCTAAGGGTTTTGATATAATAAAGTGGTGGTTTTCTATATTGTTTCATATATCTTGTGTGGTGACTGTATTCATATATATTTGGTATTATTGTGGTATTTTTTAATCATATATATTCAAGTTCTTAAGAAGTGGTATCAGAGCAATTTCCTTGGCAGACATTGTGGGCAAATATTTTTATTTTTGCAGATTTGTTTTTCGGAGAAGAAAAAAATGGGCCACGAAATTCCAGAAATTTTTGGTATATTTCTGTGCAAAATTTGCAGAAACAGGTTGTATATCTGATTTCCTCTCAGAAAAATATCCAATTTAAAAAAAAAAAATCGTCCGAAACAATGTTCGGGAAGTCAAAATATTGAAGTTTCAAAATCCGCAATTTTCAGGGTTTTTTCCACGAACGGTGACACACTTTTTATTTATTTATGTAGCAGCTGGAGGCCGAATTTTCCCAAACAAATTACATATCTGAGTTCCTCTCACAATTTCACCCAGTTTCAAAAAACAAATAAGCCGAAACGGAGTCCGGGAAGTAAATTTATGAGCATTTTAAATTCAACAATTTTTCAGGGTTTTTCCGAAAAACGCCGGAATTTTCTACAGTAAGTTATTGTTCTATTTTTTGAGTTTTTTCGTGACGGCTATGGGACCGAAGAGTTCATAGGGTGATCATATGGATATTTCCTCTCAAACCCTCAAGGGAATTCTTGAAGCATTCAAATCCAAATTGTGACACATTGGATGCTAGAGTGCATAACCTTGCAAATAGCCTCAATGATAGTTTTCATAGTATTCAAGATTCATTGGATAACATGCAGTAGATATTTCTTATGGTGGACATCAGGGATGAATATAATCAATAAATATATGTTTGGTATGATTTTGAGGCCGATTGTGATGATTGGTATATGGATAGTTGTCATTTCTGGGACGACAACCACTTTTATATTTTATTTGATGACTCTAATACACCTTCTGTAGAGAGCATAAATGTGACAAATCGAGAGCCAATGATTATTACCAGTGTCCGTTCTACATATTCTAAAGTGTTATTATTCCTTCCAAATTCTGCTACAACCCTTTTCCACTATGTGGATGGATTTTCTTATTTGGATCCACATGATAGGTGTCAGTCTTTGAAGCATCATTTTGAGTTGGTTATTGGGTTCCAAAATCTTCCACAGGGAGTTCACATGAACACTTAGACATGGGACTCGAGCTTAGAATGGTGGTTGGACTACTTCAGCATGGTGGTTTTCCTTTCTACATGGGACCTTGGTTCTCTAGTCTTCTTCAACATTATGGTCCACAATTATCCATGGGACCTTGGTATATGGTTGTACATCAAGAATTGAGGACANGAATGTAAGGTAGATAAAGAGGTAGTGGGGGGGGGGCAGAGGGCCCATAGTGATAATAGTGGAGGTCATTCAATGTAAGGTGGACTAAGTCCACTATATTATTAAATAAGGCCCACTATGGTAGTTAGATATAATAAATGAGTAATTAGATATAATAAATGTAAGAGGATTTCCTAGAAGGTTCTACTTCTAGAAGATTCCTCCTATAGAATGTTCTTAGGTGATGGTAGCACTATATAAAGGGGATCAAGCAATGTAATGATATATGAAGAGAATTATTGTATTTGGAGTGGTAGCTCAATAGGAGGATACTCCCTCGAAGAGACAAGTGAACAGGAGAGGATTCCTTCCATACTAGGATCCATTGTATAGTGTTTCCCTACCCTAAGGGTTTTGATATAATAAAGTGGTGGTTTTCTATATTGTTTCATATATCTTGTGTGGTGACTGTATTCAGATATATTTGGTACTATTGTGGTATTTTATAATCAGATCTATTCAGGTTATTAACACAGAACCAGTCATGCCCATTCGAGAATGTAACTAACCTTCAGAAGACATCTTCAAGGAAGGTAGAGTCCAAGTATTCTTAAAATAGGAAGTTCGGAAAGGAACAGACCTCTTTGACAAAACGAGCCTACTAGACATGGAATATATATGGTGAACTGGTGCCATGAAGTCAAAGGTACCCATAAGGGATGAATACATTTCAACACCAATATTCTCAGTTGTTGGTAGAGAATTGTTAATCACGGGGATCGATGGTCCAACAGATCATTGGGACGAGCATACACAAAGGAAAATCAGTTGATCTCCATGATCTTCCCATCATGAGGAAAGAAAAGAGTATGAAAGACGGATGATATGATTACAGTCATAATGTAAGTCCAATTGTGTCCTAGTAACAAGTTATAGTCAAGAGGTGCATCAACCACCTCAACATCCACCTCTACCATCTTCCCAACTAAATGGACCAGAAAGGCAGGAATAATACCGTGAGGGTGGAAGGAATGACCGTCAAAATCAATCAACATGGTTAGAGACTGAGAAAGGGTCAGAGAGCTGAGGGATTTCCAACAGACCACGGACATCACACGTGTTGCAGTGCCTTCATAAAAAATAGTATGCTTGATGCTATACCTCGAGTAACCCACGTGGATTTGGAATGCCACACGGTAAGGAAAGTGAGGCTTCACATCTGTGACGTCAAAATTGATAAGTTTTGAGCCACAAGGATCTAGAGATCCTAGCATAGATAGCAAGGCATTCCTCTATGAAGGACAAGTATAGAGTATCTCTAGATCCGACATCGCACAATGGGTTTGACATAGGTCCTCAACAATAGAGTAATTTTGAGTGGCTCTAGCATTAAGGTTGTGGTTAGAGTGCTTGAGTACTCCTTTCGAAATATGAGGTAGGGGCTTTGGTGTTTCGATCTGTAAGGGCATCTTTGGAGGAGGGGGAGTCTCTAGACCAGGTAGAGTCTGTGGAGAATTGTAATCACAAGACCGAGTCACTACATTAACCTCATATTTCACCATATTGATGCATACACGGTCATCGTCTTGCATTAGTGGATTTTACTCCCTCTCACCACATTTTTGGCATTTGAGGAGCTCAAGACCATGTGCTAGTTATATGGAAAATCATTAGTCAGCACGACGGGTAGTAGAGATAAAATCCTCACAGCTTTCAAAAGTTTGTGGGATAAATGGGTGAGATGATCATCTGTACAAAGCTTACAGGGAAACTTCACCTTCCACCTTTCTTTCTTTCCCTCACAAACATTATTATCTGTCTTCAAATTATTACCATTGTCCTTGGGTTTCTTTTTTTTCATCCGACCCTTACGATTCTTATTACATCCTTTCTTTTTATTCCCTCCTGGTTGTTGGTTACCATTTGGGTTGGCTGACAATTGCACAGAATGTACATATGCCGACTAAATGGGATTGGAGGAGACATATGAACTTGGCCCTCCTACAGACTAGTTTAGAGACAACTCTTTCAAATGGCTTGTCATCGAGTCTCCATATTTCACATTGGTGGAGCCTACAATACCATCGACAAAGGAGGTGGGTGTCAAGGAAGGACCATAAGAAATAGCTTGTCCGCCAGGTTGGTTACTCCATTCAGAAGCGATATTATTAGACATGGGGTTAAAAGGGGGAAAGCCTCCAATGGTAGAATTCGTTTACAGGACATGGATACCACCAAATGAGAAAAGAGTATGTGGAGGAGTTGTTCCCCCAAGTCCAATGCTAGTAATTGTACCAACCACTATGATGGAGGTTGAAAATTGCGATGTGAAATTCGATATACCATAAGAAAAAGGAATAGAGCCCATGGGGATGGATTGAACATTATAGCTCGGTGAGTGACAAAGAGACCCAAAATGGTTCGTGGATATAGCTTGAGTATTAACTATAGGATGGGCATAGGTGATGATAGGCACCTTTGGCACTACAACCACTGTGGTTGAAGGTGTCGGAGGGGTACCGTTAACTATAGTAGGTATGGGAGTCAAAGGACTCCCAGTATCTTTTTGAATCGATTCAGTACTCATCCTTGTATGATCACAAATCTGATAAGTGGAGGTGTGTGTACCACATTTGATAACTTTACGCCTTTTAGAAGGAAAAGACTCAAAATGCGGTGGTAACTGTAACAAGCAACGAGACCTATGGGGAAGCTAGTCGGGCTCCATGATGCCTCAAGCCTCAAGATATAAAAGAAATCCTAAGTCCAACTAGAAATCAAAGAGCACACCAAACTAAAATCAAAAGGACAATATGCACAAAAACAGGATAAAGTGGCTGAAAGGGGCCTCCCTCCCTAAAGTAGGTATGTCTTTCCCAAGAGGGGCCTAAGAATCCCTAGTAAATATCGGAGGTATCAAAATCCATTACAAGGGCCCTTGTGGGATTAATAACCAGTCAATCATATCCCCCCTAAGAGGTAATCCTCCATAAAGGTTGTGTGTTGTTTGACCCTTATCTGACCTAGGGTACCTGCAGAATAACCCCTGCAAGTAGCCTATGTGGTACCTATGTCAAGCAACTAAGAAACCATGATATAACTTATGCACAGGAGAACAGTCATAATTTAGGTCCACCGCATGGGTAGGCTAATAAATATCGAAACTTTGAAAGCACCTCCTCTCACAGAGGTAAAGGTACCATCAATATCCCCATATACGAATAGATCCCCAGAAATGTATCTAACACTAAGAAGGTATTGGGGGGATATCCCCTCAACCAACCTCACGCGACCTCGTTTTTAATGCTTGTGTAAGTGGATCCTCCTGACGTCACCGATTATATAATGTATTTCACCACTCCCTTAGTTGGACACATATGTTGATTTAATATCCTTGGAGAAATGTACTCACAAAATCCTATTCCAGGGCTCTAAATCCTAAGCTAGTTTGTGCACCCTAGAAAAATAAAATTGTTTCTAATCAATTTTAAATTATCAACGTTACTTTTAATGGCCTTGCTTATTCAAAAATGTGTGGCCCTAAAACTAATGATGTTATGACTCAGCAAGTAAAATAAATGAATATGAATACAATGCAAAGTCCTAACTTCAATCCCCAATAAATTATATGATTTTAAAAATGAAATTCTTGATTTAGTTATGCAATTTCAAATAAGATGAAATATTTCTTTACATGTACTAATATCAATAACAAGGACTCAAAAGATCAAATTCCAACAATGTAAAATTCCTAATATTTTTGTATTTTCAATAAAAGAATGAAAATGCAAGGACTGAACAACAACTTGATATAAAAACTCTAATGTATGTAAACAAAGACACACCAAGTAGGATATCAAGGAGAAAACACCCATACCAACATGGAAGGACAATCAAATGAAAAGGATGATGAGAAAGGAACCACCCAAAAATTCAACCAACGAAAGGTTTCCTATCATTCCACAGACACTTAACAGTCACAACAGAGACCCAAGAAGACTCAGCAACCATCAAAACTTACCCAACAACCATCAAACCCAAGAACCAAGAAACAAAGGGTGATGTACGTGACTGTTTAGGGGAAACAAGCGTATATATGCCTCTTGCAGGAGGACAACACGCGTATGTACGTGATTGTCAGGTAAAAAATTACATATATGTTTTAAAACAAAACTAAGATAAGGAGAAGGCTAAGAAACTTATACTCATAATGAACAAATGTTGTCAAGCAGTCAGATGACAAGAAACCCAATATAAATGAGAGAAATCTAAGGATAAAAACACTACAAACCCCGAAAATAAGATTCTATCCCCAGTATGATCGCCCATTATGTTAAGAGAAAAATATCTCTATGGCTAGGGGTAAACCACAACAGACGGAAATGATTGCAGAAATTAACACTAATCGCGGGTATGCTATACAAACAAATATGCTAGCAAGACAAGATAGAACGCCTACCTCATCCGGATGTTTGATGAAGTCCACCATTGAGCACTTGACTCAAAGAAATGCACCTGCAACTTTTCCTCCATAACCAAGAAATGAAAGAATATGGTGATAATATATAATGTTAGCACATTCAATAGAATAATCCATCAACATTCATAACAAATACGCCCATGGAAAAACAATTCAAAAATTTTCAAGATATTAGTTGGACGAGAAAAGAGTATTTCTATTAAAATGTAATTAGCAGAAGTTAATGAATTACAAACTTCTGTGTCGACATGGTTCGAAACCGAGAAACTAAGTCCCTTCCAGTTGGGCCTCCACCACTTCAATCCTCCACCAAAGGAAAGCTCATAGAAGAGAGACAATGAGGTTCTCAATCAAGTAGGGAAGATATTAGGGGATGAACAATGTTTTCAAAATTAAAAGGACAAAGGGATGTAGGCTCAATATGAAGTGAATAATTTCTCTAGAGTAACTTTTCTCTCAAAGTGGAATTCTTCTCATCTTTTCCATAGCTCGGATTTGACCCATTTATAACCTTCAAGTGTAATTGAAGGGTTCAGTCAAAACGTTTCCAGTATATGGAAGGTCAAGGATCATGGATCTCGTGACGTGACATAAAAGCCCGACACCATTTTTTAATTTTTGGCACAAAACCTGATGTACGCGGGTTGTAGTGGTGAAAACTGCATATACGGATGTTGTACAATAGGTAGGGCGTGTATATGTGGAAAATTAATGTTTTTAGCTATAGGATTTGCAAAAAGGGACTTCAAATATGCATAAGGAAATTGAAAAAGACCCTATGTGCAAGTTTGCATAGGGTGAGGCAAATATTTCTATAACAACAATGCCCCCAAAGTAAAATTTTGGAAAAATTTTCCTTATCGAATATTGTAATTTCATAGTAAATATGGACCGTTCACTATAAGGTTGCATATCTGACAGTAGAAGTTATTTTAGGTTTTTTTTTCCCTAGAAGGAAATGATATTTTATGAGGGTATTGTATTGCGGTTGGGTATTATCGTGAATATTGTATTCTGAGAGAGGAGACTGTGAGAGAAAGAAGAGGAATTTACAACGGGTGTGTTGTAGGTTGTATCCCTTCATTTTGTTTGATACTAATAAAGGACCTGGAAATTTCTCTAGTGGACATATCCCACACTCGGTGAACCATGCATGTATGTTTCTCTATTGTATTGTGCATATTTTGTGTTTTATTTTTGTATTTGTTTTATTTTATTTCTCTGGGATCTTGTTTTTCTAACAAGGGGTTTGAATTCTTAACGATTAAAGAAATAAACATTGAATTAAGGGCACCATAAATTCTTCCTAAGACTCTTGATTCTTATACTACCTCATTATCTCACCAAGCAACATATCAAAGAGATCGAGGTAAAAATCCATTGTCCATCGTCTGGGCCTAAACTTTTGGGCCTCTTAAAACCTAAGAGAACCACCTGTAATTATTCCTTTGTAACTGGGGCCCCCAATTTGTTATTTGATTCTAGATAATAAAAAAAACTAGGGAACAATCCAATTACTCTCATATTCTCATCTATGTGACTCTCCAATGGCTCTTTGAATAGAGATTCTAGGTGAGCTAGTCCTACTGCCAAAAGCTCCTTACAACTCATGAGTTTGGACCCATCAAGTGCATCCAGTTACCAAATAATGTTTAAAGATTTCCTATCAGATGCATACTTAGGAAAAAAATTAGTGTTTCTATCCCCCTCCTCCAACCAAGTCATATAAATTTTTAATTTCCACATAGTTTCCTCAATTGCCAAAATATGATCCTTTTGTTCCTCTAAAGCTCCAAGTTCTGCCCATTCTTGTTTAAAAAAGACTCCTACTAGATTTTGAGAGAAAATATTACGTATTTTCTCCCATGTCTCCAAAATAGTATCCTAACACAAATCCATTTTCCTCTTATCCCATTCTTCCACTAACTTCTTAACCTATTTCAATTTTTCCACAAACTAGGATATTGTAGACTCATTTGACTTAGGATTAAAGAAACACCAATTGTCAATAACTAAACACTAAGAACCCTCCTCTTTTAAGCATACATCATTAAATTTGAAAGGCCCCGGGGGATTCTCATTATCATTCTCAATTTTTAAAAGGATAGGACTATGATCATAGGATCCTCCCACCCCTATCCATAATCTTTGGCTCTCACAAACCTCCAACATATCCTCTGCCAACAAAAATATGTCATGACATTTTGAAACCCTTGCATTAATACTTCAAATATATATAGAAAAGTATTATGTTAGATGATTCTCCTTAAACTTCTCTCTCAGATAGATTCAAATTCAGGTCACCACCAATAATAATATTTGTCTCCTTTAAAATCATCTATTCTTCCAAATAATACCAAAACATTTTACATTCTACATATGGATCATAAAGGTTCAAAATATTAAAAACCCTTCCCTTAGATTTAGCTTCCCCTTTCGACATGATACTTGAAGCACAATAACCCGTGTTTCGTGCTATAAAAGAAGAGTTCTAGGATGTTAAAATCCACCAGAAAATCCATCTACATCTTGTGCACTAAACCTCCATCTAAGAAGAAGAGAGGACATTAGCTCAATATGCTTAGCACCAGGAACCATTGTTTCTTTCAATATTATAATATTTGGTTTATACAATATTATTAATATTTTGAGGGATAGTCTCTTTGAGGCATGCCCCACCCCTATCACACTCAAATAAATAATAATCATGGACTAACCTCAACAAAGGGCTTCTCTGCTATAAGTTCCCTAGCTATGGTCCATTGTCTTCCTTGCAGCATTGATCTGGATTATTTTGAGAACAATATGAAGGAATAAATATAACGAATGTATAAGAAGGAAATAAAAAGAGATATGGAATGGAACACATTAATACAGTGAAACTCATATTCTATTCATGATCGTTTGAATATATAAAATGTTCTAAAATGCAAAAGCACACAAGTTATCTAGAATGGTGGTATCTTATCTCTGAGAAGATATGTGTCGGCTACGCTCATTCGCAAGAAGTTGATTATAATGAGGCTCCAAATGCCTTTTTAACATTAATAATAATTGAGAAAATCCTAAAAGTCGAAGACCCTAACCCCAGGACATGAAATTCCAAAATATTTGTGGGCCTTGATAGGGGTAGTTGATACGCCAACTTTCCAACGGCATAACATTTTCATATGATCTTCATTTGGGATGCTCGATACCTCATCCATAATTTCTAGCTAAGGAGTACACATTCCGTTCATCCCATACCATGCCTCAACGTATTGTGTGGATGCTTTCGTGCCCAAAAAATGTTGTTTAAGGCCTCAAAATAACCCTCGAAGTTCAAGACCCAAAAAAGTGTAGAAAAAATGCCCAAATGGAAAACTGTGCTTTGAGCCAGTGGAATAGGTGGGTGGCCACTAATGTCCACCTGGATCATTCCTCCCTCTTAGGAAGAAATGGTCTTCATTGCGTCAATTTACTCCATCATATGGGGAAACTTCTGTTGAATATGAATACTGGTGAGTCACTTGCCTCGATGAAGAAACTGCCCTACTTTGACAACCAAATAGAATTGGATGGTCTACTAGCGACTGTTCTTTGTATTGGTGTCCATGCTCTAATCAAATGTCTCCTATTATATGTATTCAATATTGAGTTTTTTAGGGGATAATTTATTTTCCATGTCCAAAGTGTCCAAGAGAGGTGGAAAATATGGTCGAAGTAGTTCCACATTAAATACTGGGTGCAAGCCAGGGAAAGGAGGAATACTTAATTAAAAATAATTCTTACCCACCACCTTGGTGATGGAGTAAGGATTTTATCAGAGTGGGCATAGCTTCTGATGGAGTCTTATGGGGTTCTCTTTTTGCAGGTGAAACCACATAATATCTCCCACCTAAAACTTGTGTGGTACTTGATGTTGATCGTGGCGTTGCTTGTACTTATCATTAACTTTCTATAAAATATCATGAACTTGTTGGATGTGATAGATGCGCTCAACAAATTTGGTTTCCCAATCATCCTTGGTATTAGCATGGGAGGAATCTTCCTATGTAACTACAATGGGCAGAGCTACATCAATGGGGGCCAATCGTTGGAACTCCAAGCACACCTGAAAAGGGTTTTTTTCAATAAATCTATGGAGGGATTTGTTGTAGCTATGTTGAAAATAAGGAAGTATTTCATCCCATGTGCGTGGATTTTTGGAATTGTACATCCTCAAGATATGGAAAATCATCCTATTGACTACCTGTATTTGTCCATCAGCCTGTGGGTGGAAGGCAGTCGACTTGGTTAGCTTGGTGTCCATCATCGACTATAGGATGGACCAAAAAATGTTGAGGAACTAGTTGTCTTGATCAAAGATAATAGTGGGTGGAATACCAAAATGAACCCAAAAATGTGTAAAGAAGAGTTTGGCAATGGCCTTGGTTGTGATTCTCCTCTTGGAGGGTGCAAAAACTTCCATCTTAGATAATGGATCAATGACCATGAAGAAAAAGTCATTCCCATGCTTGGTTGAAGGAAGATCAGACATGTAGTCCATGGATGTGGACTCCCAAGGCATATTCAGAGTAGGTAGAGGGTTGTATAACCCTGGTTTCTTAATGGATGTCTTGTCAATGGCGCATGTAGTGAAGGATCTGATGTACTTGCAAACATATTGTCGAAGCTTCGATGAATATAAATTCTTTTACAATAATGCCATTGTTTTCTCTACACCAAAATGTCTCTCTACTCGACTATAATGAGATTTCTAGATCATCTTTGAACACTCTCTTGAAGGAACATAGAGATGACTCAAATGGAATAGAAATCCATCTTGGAGATGAAAGTCCATAAAAAAATTTCCTACGCTCAATTTTTGATAGGAAGTAGCAAATTCAAAGTCATTATTGTATAATTATGGCCATCTAGATGTCTCATGTCCATAGGAGTGACATGGTTGGTGTTATCCTTATTGTACTTGATATTCAAGTGATCCAGGTGGATCCAAAATCACTCAAAAATACTGAAATGCAGAAAAGGAGGATCTAGGAATGACCCAGAAGTCTCAGAAGGGTCCCTAGGCTCAGAAAATGCTCAAAAATAAAAAGTTCTCAAAATTGGCTGAAACCAATGCCATTGCATTCGGCTCGTTCTTTTGATTCTGTCCATATATTTACTTTCTCAAACGGAGCTCGTATGAAGAAGTTATGACACTCTGAAATTTTTTGAAAACAACAAAAAAAGTCAAATAGTCAACAGGGCGTACTGATGACATCAACAGTACGGACGTTGACGTCAACATGACACGTGTCACCTTCTAGAACCCCAACAGTTTGGAGGATTTAGCCAAATCTGTCAGTTACCGCCAAATCTGGAGGAGGTTCGCTAAGTTTGGTGATCTGGTTAGTGGCTCTACTTATTTAGTCAGGCACGCAAAACGAGGTAGGGGGTTGGTAGACGCTGCATTGGAATCTGTGCCAGAAGGTGTCCCAGGCGATCTGCTCAAAAATAGATCGACTTTATACTCAAAAGCTGCAGAAGTTCGAGAGGATTCTGAATATGCTCTATGTTTCTTCATCAGAGTAGCCGAACATAAAAGTGCTTCCACAACCCATTTGAGAGAGCCAAACATACTCGAGTTTACAGTCAAAAGTTGCAGAATGAATTTTTACAGCCACCTATGATGTCTCTTTCTGCCCAAAATCGTAGATATGGAAGTTGGTTTTTAAGAGCTCTTATGTAAGCCTTTTCTTTGTAATTTTTAGGCATGTGAGATTAATTAAAGAACGATCTCACTGTTGGAGTGGACCCAGAGACATAGCCAGGAAGTCTGGTGAACTCTATTACCAATTCTTGTTCATAGATGGTTTGCTTACATGTTTATGTGTTCATATGCTTGATGGATATTCTTTAATTTTGCATTACAAAGATGGTTAACAGTTAAAAATTCACATACAAATAATGGTTAAAAGATCTTGAATTTTAGATCAAGTTAAATTTCAGATCAAGTTGGTATCAAAGCGAGGTTAACCACTTATTTGTGAGTTGATGTTAACAAGATCCAAGCTTCAATGTGGTGAAGGGGAACTTGAAGAGTTTGATCCAGAGATTGGTTCAAGAAGAGGAAGGATGTCTTCACCAAAAGGAGAAGAAGCAACTTCTTCTATCCCTTCTGAATGGGGATTTATGAAAGCTTTCATGAGAATGCAAACGATGGTAGAGGATCTCTATCAAGATCGAAAGAAAGGTGAACAAGGTGGACCATCTCATACAGAAGATAAAAAAGAAGGAGGTGGTGAAGAACCCCCTAAAACTCCACCAACTTCTCCATCTCTTCTTAATGGTTCTATTCGTTCTCCATTTGAAAAGAAAAAAAAAAAAGTTGATCTTAATATGCCTGATTTAAAGCTTGATATTAAGTTTGAATTACCTATGTATAATGGAGAGCTTAATGCTAAAAAACTGGACAATTGGATCCGTCAAGTTGAAGTTTATTGTAAGATTCAAAAGTTTACTAAAGATGCTGTTAAAATTTAGTTGGCTTCTCTCCGACTTGGAGGGACTGCTCTCATTTGGTGGGAGAGAAAATCTCAAGAGGATCTTGCCACAAAAGGAAAAATTGTTTCCTCTTGGTATGAGTTCACTTCAACACTTAAAAAACAATTTTATCCATTAGGGTATATGTAGCAAGCTATGATGGATTGACAGAATTTGAAACAAAGTGTGCAAGAATACACACAAGAATTTCGAAAAAGAGAATTGGTACTTGGTATACCTCTCTACACTCAGGAAACTCTTCTCAAATATATAGGAGGATTGCATACTTATTTATGTCATATGATATTGATGTTTAATCCGACTAACCTTCACGAGGTATGTGTTCAAGCAACTCACATTGTGTCAAAAGGGAAGAGTGTTCATGATGTTTCTTCAGTTGAATCGGGCTAGGCTAAAGAAGGCAAGGAAAAGTGGAAAGTTAAACATGCAGCTACAATGAAGAAGGGTGATGAGAGACCTACATGCTCACATTGTCAAAATCAAGGGCATGAAGAGGCAAAGTGTTGGAAGCTACATCCTAAAATGAAACCGAAGTGGTTTAAGGATCGGAAGGGGAAACAAACAACCACGATTATCGTTGAGGACTTTGGATCAGATTCCTAGGACGAAACAAAGATAACAATCATAGGTGTGAAAGGTAAATCTATTGTTGATAATGATGCTAACATTGGTTCTTCATGTGCTTCTACTTCTAAAAATGATGACAATTTTAAGGATAGAAAGAGGAATGCATTGTTTCATATAAGAGTCATTACAAAACAAACAAAGGTTGACACACTCATAGATAGTGGATCTCAAGTTAATCTTATTTCAGAAGAAGTAGTTAAGCAATTGGGATTAACAACAAAACCACACAAGAAACCTTATCCATTAAGTTGGGTATGTAAAGATAAAAGATTACAAGTAACACAACAATGTGATCTAAAGTTTGCAATTACATCTAAGTTTGTAGATGAGGTTGAATTTGATGTGGTCCCACTAGATATCTGTGGAATTGTGTTGGGTAGTCTGTACTTATATGATCGAAAAGTGAGCTTCTATCGAGAACATAATCAATATCACTTGTTTAAAGAAGGAATTGATTACATAGTGCATTCACATTCATTCAAAAATGACAAATCATTGGGTACTACACAACAATTAAAAAGGGTTGTTAATGCAAGTCGGAATTTGGCACTTATGTCTATACAATGTAAGAAAGAAAAGAATCCTAAGCATGAAAAAGAAGTGTCATTTCATTACAATGCACCTGTTTTGGTTGATAGTGTTTCTATGGTTAAAAGTCAGCATGGTTCGGGTACAATCTCTTTCACATGTTCAATGTTTATATTCAACTTATTACTCATGAGTAGTATGTGGTTGGGTCCGACAATGCTGAATGAGGATGTGATTAAGAATGTGATTAATGTACTTAACAATGTCAGTGCAGTGTTGATTGTTGTATTGTTGAGTCATATGTACAGGTTCCAGGAGGAATGGATAGGTGATACAAGACAAGTGAGACAAACGTGTCCTCACTTATTTTCTGAATGGTTTCATGCTTTTTGTGATCCAAAAGTTTCTCAGTGGGGAGGTGTGATCCAGATGGATCCAAAACCAATCGAAAATACTCAAATGCAGAAAATGAGGATCTAGGAATGACACAGAAGTCTCAGAAGGGTCCCTAGGCTCAAAAAATGCTCAAAAATCAAAGTTCTCAGAATTGGATAAAACCAATTCCATTGCGTCCGACTCGTTCTCCTGATTTTGTCCATATATTTACTTTCTCAAACGGAGTTCGTATGAAGAAGTTATGACACTCTGAAGTTTTTCGAAAATAGCAAAAAAAAGTCAAACAGACCAATAGGCGTATTGATGATGTCAGTTGTACAGATTATGACATTAGCATGACACGTGTCACCTTCTAGAAGCTCAGTAGTTTGGAGGATTCAGCCAAATCTGGCGGTTACCACCAAATCGGGAGGAGGTTTGCTAAGTTTGGTGAACTGGTTAGCGGATCTTCTTATTTAGCTGGGCACACAAAACAAGGTAGTGGGGAGTGACAGTGGCTACATTGGAATCCGTGCCAGGAGGTGTCCCAGGCGACCTGCTTAGAAATAGATCAACTTTATACTCAAAAGTTGCAGAATTTCGAGAGGATTCTGAATATGCTCTTTGTTTCTTCATCAGAGTATCCAAATAGAAAAGTGCCTCCAGAAGAGGTGTTCGCACACTTTTCGAGACTGTATGGATCTGATAGGCAGAGAGTGCATTGGAATCTGTGCCAGGAGGTGTTCTAGGAGACCTGCTTAGAAATAGATCGAATTTATACTCAAAAGTTGTAGAATTTCGAGAAGACTCTGAATATGCTATCTATTTCGTCATCAGAGTAGCTAAACATAAAAGTGTCTCCAGAGCCCATTTGAGCGAGCCAAGCATACTCGAGTTTACAGTCAAAAGTTATAGAATGACGTTTTCCAGCCACCTATGATGTTTGTTTCTTCCCAGAATCACAGATCTGAAAGTTGGTTTTTGAGAGCTCTTATGTAAGCCTTTTCTTTGTAATTTTTAGGCATTTGAGATTAATTAAAGAGTGGTCTCACTGTTGGAGTGGACCCAGAGACGTAGCCAGGAAGTATGGTGAACCCCATTACCAATTCTTGTTCATAGATGGTTTGCTTACATGTTTATGTGCTCATATGCTTGATGGATATTCTTTAATTTTGCATTACAAAGATGGTTAACAGTTAAAAATTCACATGCAAATAATGGTTAAAAGATCTTGAATTTTATATGAAGTTAAATTTCAGATCATCAAGTGGAATTTTTGCAGGTACATGGACCACTTCTAGTGGAAACTGTTATGTAACTTTCCTTATGTCTGCATGAATTGTCGAAGCCTATGATTAGTTTGGATGATCGTTTCCTTCCCCATAATTTAATGCTCCCACTGTTGAAATTCCTACACAGTGGAGTACATATGTTTGTCGTAGGTGGGGTATCTAAAAAAAATACCAAATAAAGTTTCATTGTGATAGGCTACCAGATTCCAATGTTAAGTGATGACTTCATCGATAGCATAATATGAAACATTTGTCTCAATATCAAATGGTTGTTGCAGGTCTAGAAGAACAAGGATTTATTTTTGTTGGGGAAAAAATCAAACAAACTTGGCCTTCACTCCACCCTTGGTCACCTCGCTTAGGTCCCAAAAAATATGAGATAATCCCAACATAAACCAATGGTAGAGGTTGGCAAGGCCCAAGAAGATGCATAGCTCGATCATTGTCTTCAGGGCCGACCAATCACAGATGACGTGGATCTTGGCTAGATCCACATGTTCACCCTGCTCATCAACAATGTATCCAAAATATTGGATTCTCTGCATGCTGAAGGAACATTTCTCCAAATTGGCATATAACTTGTGTTGTCGTAGGGTGCCCAAGACCTACTAAATCTTATCTAAAATCTCCTCCTATATTTTTCTGAATATGAGGATGTCATTCAAATATACAACCACAAAGGAGTTTGTGAATGGACGTAATATATCATCCATCATCTCCATGAATGTGGTTAGGGAATTATTCAATCCAAAATACATGACCAACAACTCAAATATACCTTCTTTAGAATTGAAGGTCATCTTCCTCCCATTAGTTTTCTCAATCAACACCTGTCGGTATCTCGAATTTATATCAATCTTACTGAAAAACTTGGCTCCCTTGAGCTAATCGATAAGATCATCAATCCAAGGAATTGGGTACCGATTCTTGACAATAATATTGTTCAGGGCTCTGCAATCAATACAAAGTCTCCATGTCCCATCCTTCTTCTATACCAAAACAATTAGGCTCCCACAAGGTGAGGAGCTTGGTCTAATGTGGCCCTTCAGAATTAGCTCTTGGATTTGGCATTTGATTTTTTCATTCTTCATAAGGGAATTCATATACCCAAGGTTATTAGGAAGAGGAGCATCGACTCTTAGATCAATTGAGTTCTTTACATGACAGTGCTCAGGTACCCTAGTAGGTGAGGTGAATATGTCTTGGTATTCCTCTATTATCTTGTCCACTTGTTGCTACAATGCAGAGAGACCTCGTGCATAGGTTTGGACGGTTGTAATGACCTTCTTTTCACCTTTTGATTGAACCATAAACAGGACTAACATCCCAGTCTGAGAGACCACCTTTTTACATTGTTTTATAGAGATCAAAGAGACTGCAACCTTTGGGGATACCTCTGGTACCCTGTAGAGTTGATCTCCCAAAGTATTGATGACACAAAGGGGCATGGATTCATAAACAACATGACACTTCCAAATATATGGTTATCCTAAAAAAACATTCCAAACTTCAAGGTGGGGAAAATCACACAATACCTCATATTTGAAGGGTTTGATATCATAGAGAAGACAATATTTCTCGTTGAAATGAATGTCCCACCCCTGGTTGAGCTAACCAATGGTGTATGGTTGTGAATGCGGGTCGTTGTCAGGTTAAACCTCTTGAAAAACTTTGCTAAGATCAGGTTCTTTTGGTTACCACAATCAACAATTAAATGGAGTGGGGTCCCCTTCACCCATATCTGTGAGTGGAAGAGGAACTCCCCTTATCCAAACTCCTTTGGTTCCTCCAGCTGGACATTTTTGGTAGCAATGGTGACACTAGGTTCTATGTCAATGATTCTCTTTCCATTTTCCATTTTTAAATCACATTTTGATTCATCATATGACCCTGGGGATTTCTTCTTAGTCAAAAATGATTGTTTGAAGCAACATTCATCAGTATTGTGCTAAGGGAGTTTGTGAAACTTGCACCACTTTCAAGTGTACTTCTTTGAATTCCCATTACCCTTCTTTGTTGGTGGCTTGGATTGGTTATATTGGGCCTAGCCATCCTTTCTTTGTCCTTTGGCCTGAGAGTTAGGGCCACCCTTACCATACTTTGGCTTTTGTGGATTTGTATACCCAAACTCTCGCTTGTTCTGCTACTTCAATTTTTGCTCGACTTTGACAACATATTGATAAGCGGCTCCCAATGATGAAATGACCATAGAATCCATTTCAGTTTGGATGTACCTGTGTACATCCCCACGATATTTTAGGACCAGATGTCACTAATATTCTTTTATACCTAGCTTGGTGTGCAAGGTATTTAACGTGTTTATGAACTCCATCACTGTTTGGCCCCTCTCTTGGTGTAGTGTGGTCCAGTTCATGTACTAGTCATCATAATTTCCAACAGGGTGATATTTTTTCTTGTGGGAATCAATAAGTGCCTCCAGAGTGGTTTTTAGCCCAAAAATTGCAGACTCTTCCTCGACATGTTTCTCATAGTAAGTCTCCCACCAATCTCTGGGGAAGCGCCTTAAGGGGCGCGCAGGTGATTTTTTCATTGTTGGAAAATTTTTGGATAGAGAAATAGCTTAACAATTTTTCCAAAGGGTTGGCGTATATCTGGCCTTCAAATAAAGGAATATGAAAGTCAACATGTACCTTGAAGTGTTTCACACCTTCGAAGTGACTACTAGTTGAATGTTCTTTCATTGTTTTTGGAAGCTATCGAAGGATCTGGTTGAAATTATCCATCATCTTGTTTCTCTGTCGCGCAAGGTATTCCTCGAGCAACAATTTGAAAGGATATCCTACCCCGTCAAACTTATTTTCTTCCTCCATGGGAGGCTTCTTGGTCATGTGAGAGAGGTTGCCTTCAAGAGAAACAAGTTTGAGACCTAACTCTCAATACCCTCACCTCGTCGAGGACATGCACTAAGAATGAAAAGGAGTAGATTGCTCTGATACCACTAATCCAGATTATTTTGAGAATGATATGAAAGAAGAAATATAACAGAAAGATAACAAGGAAATACAAAAATATATGGCATGAAACACAATAATAAAGTGAAACTCATATTCTGTTAATGACCACCTCAAAATACAAAAGACCATAAAATACAAAATCACACAAGCTAGCTAGAGTAATGGTGGACATTAATAGAATATGAGTCGATTAGCTAGAGAAGAGATGTGTCGACTATGCTCATTTGCAAGAAGTTGATTACAATGAGGCTCCAAATGAATTTTTAACTTACATCATAATTGAGAGCACCCTAAACATCCAAAACCCTAACCCCGGGATATGAAACACCAAAAGGTTTGTGGGCCCCGATGGGGGGCAGTTGATACATCAACTTTATGAGGGCATAATGTTTGCATAGGATCTCCATTTGGAGCGCTTGATACCTCGTTGAAAAGGTCTATCTGAGAAGTACACATTTCATTCGGCCCAAACTATGCCTCTAGATATCGCATGGGCGTTGTTGTGCCCAAAAAACATTGTTTAAGGCCTCAAAATGTCCTTGAAAGTTCAGGACATGAAAAAGTGTAGAAAAACTTCCAAAATGGAAAATTGTTCTTTGAGCCAGTGGAACAAGTGGGTCGCCACTAATGTCCACCTAGATCAAGCACCTCCTTCATGGCTCTAACTTTGTATTTCGATAGAAAAGAATTTCACCTAGGATTCCTTGAAGGTTCCACACACTTAGCAGGACCTCCTTCCAAAATCCTTTGCTCCACCAAGCCCTTGGCTTTATGAAAACATAATTTATATCGAAAAAATGGATTCTTGGGAAAACAAAGAGAATGAGAGGGAGACTTATTGAATTCTAGAAATACCTCTAGTCCTACAAAATCTAACCTCTTCCTCAAAATTTCTTAAGTGATCACACCCTCAATGGCTCCATTAGAAGTCTCCTTAGGGACCTCCTGAATAGAGGACAAGGACAAGCCTTTTGAATTTGAAACTGAGCCAAGTTCCTCTAACAGAGGAAACGAATGAAGAAACATAGTTTTATCCTTCATGCTTGAGTTCACCTCTAGTGGCTCCTCACTAGCCATTTTCCTATGTTGAGCATGAGCTCCATTCAGACTCAGCTTATGAACATCTTACTTCTCCCCTTGCTACTTTCTAGGGTCACGACAAAGAAAATATGGCTCCCCCCCTTTCAAAAATATTCATATGAGATCTTTACCCTCCTTTGACACATCTTCAGGAGGCTTGAAGCCACTAAATAGTTGTACCTCAAGTGTCCAACCTCCCGACACTCCAAACATATAAAGAAAATATTCTAGTAATCAAGAGTTTGGGTAAAGGAGTGATCCTTTGAAAAGGTATCCAACGCTAGTACAAACCCTTTACTTAAATTCATCCCAACAAGCATCCTAGCCACCATTTTATCCTCTTGACATAGACTTTGATAATAAATGAAAACAATCTTACATATAGTATCGATTATCAATTCAAACATAGGTCGCGACGAAAGTTCTAATGGAAACTCTTGGTGCAAACCATGGATGTGTTGTATTACAAAAAGTTCAAAACATCAATCTCAAACCCCCGATGCCATCTCTTTAAAACAAGACTAGACGTATCCCATAGCCAAGCTTGTGCCAAAATTGCTTCCACATCATTCTTAGATCTAAACTCAAATCAGATCCAAACTCTAGCTAGAATATGGAACATGGTAGATAACCTAAAACCTTCCTTCATCTAACCTCCATCCAACCAATTAAATGGATCCTCGACACCACCCTTCCCATAGATTGTCTAACCTGAGCTCGAGAGGTTAAAGACTGTATCAACTACATACCAACATCATGCCTTACCATCATACTAACCCTATTGGCCCTTGCCTTAACACACTTCTACTTGCACCGAAGCTTAGTATCATTACCAATCTGAGCAACAATGCTCAGACTAGCTTCATATTCTAGGAAAATACATTGCATATCATGTGACTTGAATTATAGCCTAGGACCACTCAACTCCATATGTTCCACAATAAATATCCCTTCCATAGATCACACACCAAGTGTCCTCTCCAAATCCGTTATGTGGGT
>WSFP011432245.1:0-21497 GCA_009831015.1 Picea engelmannii
AAGGATTTCATTGGGAAATTCGTCATTGTATATCTTGATGATATATTAATTTTCAACAAAACTGAAGCAAAGTATTTGAAGCATTTAGTTGCAGTGATGAGAAGGTTACATCAAGAGAAATTGCTGATCAACATGAAGAAATCGTCATTTATGAGGACATAACTCATTTATTTGGGTTTTGTTATCTCTGCAAATGAATTGAAAATGGATCCAGAAAAGATAAAGGCGATTAAGGATTGGCCATCACCGAAGAGCGTGTTTCAATTTCGAAGCTTCCATGGTTTGGCTAGCTTCTACAAGAAATTCATCTGAAACTTCAGTGGAATTAGCGCACCAATGATGGATGCGGTGAAGAAAAGACATAAATCTTTTCATTGGACCGAGGAAGCAGGGAAGAGATTCAACCTGCTGAAGAAGAAGATCACTAAGCAACCAATTCTAGTTTTTCCATATTTCAGCAAGACATTCCAGGTCAGGTGTGACGTGAATGGATTTTCCATTGGAGCGATCTTAAGCCAAGACAACATGCCGATCACGTATTTTAGTGAAAAACTGAATGAAGCAAAGATTAAGTACTCCACGTATGACAAAGAATTCTACGCAGTCATACAAGCGCTGAAGAAATGGAGGCACTATTTGGTTCCAAAAGAGTTCGTTTTGTACAACGATAATCACGCTTTGCAATTCACGACTTGACAGGAGAAGTTGAACCAAAAACATGCTAAATGGGTTGAATACATGTAGAATTTTACTTTTGTGATCAAGCATATTTCTGGAACTGCTAACAAAGTTGTTGACGCTTTGAGCAGGAAATGTTTGCTTATGCATGAATTTAGAGTTAAGACTTTGGGTTTTGATAACCTCAAAGAAATGTACGGGGATGATCCAGATTTCAAAGAGGCATATGAGGCGTATGAGAATCCAATTCTTAGGGACAAAAGCCAATGGATAGAGTACATGATGTAGGATGGACTATTGTTCAGGGGAAATCAGCTATGTATTCCAAAATGATCCATGAGGGAGAATTTACTAAAGGAAAAGCACAACAGAGGATTGGCCGGACACTTCGGCCATGACAAAACATTCTCAAAGTTGAATGACTCATATTACCAACTAGGGATGAGGACATATGTGAAGAAATTTGTGGACAGGTGCATAATTTATCAGCACACGAAGGGAAAAAGGAAGAACGCAAGGTTATATCAGCCATTACCCATACCCAAAAGGCCGTGGGATGCAGTGAGCATGGATTTCATAGTAGGACTGCCAAGGACACAAAGGGGATATGATTCAATCTTTGTAGTGGTAGACAGATTTTCAAAGATGGAACATTTCATACCATGCTAGAAAACCAGTGACACAACTCATATTGTGAACCTGTTTTTCAAGGAAGTCGTCAGACTTCATGGCTTGCCAAGGAGTATCGTTTCTGATCGAGATACCAAGTTTGTAGGAAATTTCTGGAGGACCTTATGGAAGAAGATGGGGACAAACTTGTCTTTTAGCTCAGCATATCATCCTCAGACGGATGGATAGACAGAGGTCGTGAACATGAGCTTGGGATATTTGTTAAGGAGCTTAGTGACTGAACACCACATTCAATGGGATCACATTCTTCCACAGGCAAAATTCGCTTACAATGATTCACTCAATAGAAGAACAGGGCAGAGTCCATTCCAAATTGTATATGGAATGCAACCAAGGGGAGTCTCTAAATTGAAATATTCAGAACAAGTTGAATTCAGGAGTGCTAGTGCAGAGGACTTTGCAGAAGGAATGAAGGAGCTTCATAACAGAATTAAGGAGTGGTTGCAGAGTTCAAGTCAAGAGGACAAGCGTAGAGTAGATCAACACAGGCGAGAAATTCAATTTGAAGTTGGTGATTTGATTCTTGTGGATTTGAGGAAGGAAAGGTTCCCAAGGGGAACATACAACAAGCTGAAGATGAAGAAAATTGGACCGTGCAAGGTCATAAGAAAATTTGGGGAAAACACGTATGAGATTGAATTACCCGATGGGGTCGAAATATCACCGATATTCAATGTCATGGATTTGTACCCTTATAGAGCTGAAGAAGCATGAGCGGAGGGTGAACAAGAGGAAATTTCATTGATGAAACAAATGCCTGTAGCTGAAAAGCCACAGATGAAAAGCATAATTGACAAGAGGATTAGCAGAAAGACTAGGAGAAAAGAGTATTTTGAATATTTGGTCAAGTGGAAAGGACATCCAATTGATGATGCCAGTTGGGAGGATGAAGCAACAATTCAAAAGCATGGACAAACAATGAAGAAACTCATGAACAAGAGTTCATGAAAATTTTCAAGCGAGGGAGTATGATGCAGGAGAATCGTAGAAATCCAAAGCATGTGCCTAGCCAAAGAGACAGCTGGATGCGCAGATGTAATTTGAACACGTTTTTGTGAAAGAGTTTTGAAATTTAAAATTTGAAGCATTAATGTAATGGAGAGGAGGAAAGTGCAGTTGCATTTATATCTGAATATCCTAATTGATTTTGGAGCGTATGTTCCTATCTGCGGATGTAATAGGAATTTAAGTCTGTTTAATGCAAGTAGGTAGATTTAATTTAATAGATTAGAAAATTTAGGAGCATAGGAGGGAAAACAGATGATAGACACCCTCGCCTTGTATCTTAAAGATAACTCATTATAATTTAGAATTTGTAAGCTGTAGAGCACAGAGGAGAACAAATAATTTTATGCATTCTAGCCATTGTTATTTACCATGTACATGAGCACTGGAATTAATAGAAGAAAGCTTTGATTCCAATCTATGTGTTTGTTATGGTTGTTGGAACCACCTGTTGAATGGTATGTTGTAGGCTAGTTTATATTCTTTGTGTTCATTTTATTTCATTGAAATGTGTGTGTGTGTGCTCTAGAATTCTATGTTGAATGTTTGAATTCTGGATAAGGGGAGAATGAGTTTCAGTTGTTTCTCTTTCTGAGAACTCCTGAAAAGAGTGCAGTGGAGGGTCCACAAGGAGTGCGTCGACCAGGCTATGAGTTTCATCTCAGAACTCTTAGAGGAGATTCAAATTGTGTCTTTACAGGAAAAAGTGCTAGCAGAGCATAGAGCCATGAAAGGTGTGCACAGGCTGGGTGAGGTCTTGGATTTTACCAATCCAAGAGGACGATTGAGAGACTGCTGTTGCAAAGAGTGCATAGAGTCGGGAGGTCCAAATAACCAGATGTTATTCGAAATTTCCGCAAGGAGTGCGCGCAGAGACCCTTTTGGAAGCTTTGATTCGCAAGCGAAAGCTCAAAAGGGATAGAACCTATGAAGTGTTCAAAGGGAGGTGAAGGTCAAAATCATCTCACAGAGGTCAAGTTTAGGAGGGAGGATGCCAAGTCATTTGGCCAGAAGTCCTTGAGAAGTTGAATTGGACGGTGGAATCTCTTCAAGAAGAAGTGCCAAAGTTCCATGAGCCATTGGATCTTGAGGAACAATGGAAGGATTAAGATCGGGTGTCTTTAAACACTCTTAAGCTCAAGAAGGATAGTGACTGTCAGATCCAGATCAACGAGGGTCGTTGATCTCGTATGTGAATTCCCGTATCGGAGTTTGGGGAATGGAGTGACCAGTGGTTTGGTTTGAGTGTTGTGGATTTTCGATTGGCAAAATCCTGATACAATGAGAGCCATTGGATTGAGGGAGGCACACAACCGTCGATCTTGTTGAAGGTGCGATTTTGGAGTTGGGGATTTGTAGAGGGAGAGGAACGATTTTTCATTGTTCTCTCAAGTTGTGAAAGCCAAAGACTCGTGCGAACAGGTGGCAAGGACCCACTCTGTAAGCAGAGTAAACAAAGGTGTCAGGTGGCGTGCACCCGTCACTTTGGGTGGAGTCAACCTTCGTTGACATATCGTGTTTCGGGGATTCACAAGGGAAGAGCACAAGAGTTTGGTGCTCCAACTCGCAAAGTCGCAAGTTGAAAAAGGTTCTTGCGTTAAGGCTTGGCTGTGGTCATATTGGAAAAGGGGCTGAAGAGGGGGGATTACACCTTAATCCCATTCGCAATTTCATGTTTCAGCTATTGCCAAGGGCTATGTCATTGTATTCAAAGTGCCTAACTCACGAGACCTAAAATCCTTTACGGGCTTAAACAAGGAGTTCAGTTAACCCTTGTCGTGGTTTAGAGAAGATCCTATGCAGATCTTGGCCTGAGGGTAGGAGGTCTGCACCAAGAAATCTTGGTTAGTTCATTTAGCCATGGGGGCTAAGAGAAATATCAATGAGTTGGTTAAATATTTTCAAATAGACATGAATGGAATGAACAAGAAGGTAGATGTAAACATCATACCATTAGGTTCATATGAATGTCTAATTGGCATGGATTGGTTGGAAAAGAATCATGTTGTCCTAGACTGTTACAACAAGACAATCACATGTCTCGATGAGGAAGGGAAACAAGGCAAGATTCAAGGCATTCCAAGAGTTGTAGGTGTTAGAGAGATTCCAACTATGTAGTTGAAGAAGAGATTTAGGAAGGGATGTCAGGTGTTTTTATCCCATATGGAGGAGGCAACCAAAGATAAAGTGGCAAGCATTGGATACCATCCAGTCTTGAGGGATTTTGAAGATGTTTTTAGGGAAATCCCAGTATTTTCACCAAAGAGAGACATTGATTTCTCTATCAATTTGGTGTCAGGAGCTACCCTAGTGTCTAAGACACCATACATAATGGGTACACCAGAATTGAAGGAGTTGCATATGCAACTTGAAGAGTTGTTAAAAAAGGGGTATATACTCCCAAGTGTGTCACCTTGGATAGCCCCACTTCTATTTATGAAGAAGAAGGATGGAACCTTAAGGTTGTGTATTGATTTCAAGAAACTTAATAAGGTTACCATAAAGAATAAGTATCCTTTACCCATAATTGATGATTTGTTTGATCAACAGAAAGGTGCAAGAATATTTTCAAATATTGACTTGAGATCAGGCTATCATTAAGTAAGGATAAGGGAAGAAGACACCGGAAAGACAAAATTCAGAACACATTATGAATTCACGATAGTGCCATTTGGACTATCAAATGCCCCAATATTTTTTGTGTTTGATTAATGGAGTGTTCAGGGAATATTGAACAAGTTTGTGATTGTGTTGTTAGATGATATACTTGTCTATTCCAAATCATAAGAGGAACATGAGAAACATTTAAGAATGGTGTTACAAGTTTTGAGAGAGCACATATTATATGCTAAACTAAGTAAGTGCATATTTTTATCAAAAGAAGATTCACTACTTGCGGCATATAATATCAACAACATGAATAGAAGTGGATCATAAGAAGATAGAGGCCATTAGAGGATCACCAACTCCAAATAATGTGACAAAGGTCAGATCATTCATGGGTCTTGTTAGTTATTACCAAATATTCATAAAAGGTTTTTCAAAGATTGCAAGTCCAATCACTTCTTTGCAAAAGAAGGGTGTGAAGTTCGAATGGACTTCCAAGTGTGAAGAGAGTTTTCAACAGTTGAAAAGAATATTGACAAGTGATCCAATCTTGAAGATTTCATATCCAAATGAATATTTTGTTGTGTGCACTGATGCACAAGGAAGGGCTTGGTGGAGTCCTTAGTCAAAAGGATCATGTGGCATGCTATGAGTCTCGAAAATTAAAAGAGCATGAGAGGAATTATGCTACCCATGACTTGGAGTTAGCAACAATTGTACATGGATTGAAAATGTGGAGGAATTAACTTGTGGGTAACAAAATTGAGCTAAGGATAGACCACCGTGGTTTGAATCATTTGTTTGGACATCCAACACTAAATGCTAGACAAACTAGATGGCTAGAATTTTTGAGTGAATATAATTTCAAAATTAAGCACATAAAGGGCAAGGAAAATAAAGTGGCCGATGCACTCACTAGGAGAGTTCATGAAGTGAATATTTCATCCATTAGCATGTATGAGATAGATCTGAACGACAAAATTGTTGCAGTAGCAAATTCAGATCATAATTATTTAAAAATAAAAAGAGACATTACAACAAGGAAATTTTCAGTGGAAATTTTATTATTATGAGCTGAAAGAAGATGGAATTCTCATGTACAAAGGTAAGGTGTATGTGCTGAATTCCAGTGAGCTAAAAAATGCATTGATGAAGGAGATGCATAAAGTGTCATATGTCAGGAACCCAGGATATCAGAAAACAATTGCAACAGTAAGAAGCCAATATTTTTGGCTAGGAATGAAGAAAGAAGTGGCTAATTACATAGCCAGATGTCTGGAATTACAGAAATTAAAACATAGACACCCAACAGGTTTGCTACAACCATTACCCATTCTAGAATGGAAGTGGGAAGTTGTATCAATTGATTTTATTACTAAGATTCCCAGAATAGTGAAGCAACATGATTCCATCATGGTGGTGGTGGATAAGTTGACTAAAGCAGTGCATTTCATTCATGTAAAGACTACACACAAGGAAAAAAATATTGCGAATATTTATATGAGAGAAGTTGTTAGGCTACATGGAGTGCCTAAGGAAATAGTTTCAGAAAAGGATCCAAAGTTCAATTCCAATTTTGGAAGGGTTTGTTGAAAGGCTTTGGGACAAATTTAAATTTTAGTACAACGTGTCATCCAGAGTCAGATGGGAAAACATAAAGGACTAACAAAATAATTGAGGACATGCTTAGAATGTATGTGATGGATCGACCATCAAAGTGGGAAGATTATATCCATTTAGTTGATTTTTACTACAACAACGGGTATCATACCTCCTTCAAAATGAGTCCATTTGAGGCATTGTATGACAGAATATGTAACACACCAGTGACTTGGGATAATCCAACAAATAGAGCCGTTGTTGGGCTAGAATTGCTAAAAGAAATGGAAGATCATATGGCAAGGATTAAGTAGAATTTAAAGGTTGCCCAGGATAGGCAAAAAAGTTATGTAGACAGGAACAAAGTTTTCAGAGATTTTAAAGTGGGAGAACATGTGTTTTTGAAATTAAAGGCAAAGATAATTTTGCTAAGAATAGGAAGCTGCCCGAAGTTGGCAACAAGATATTGTGGTCCTTTTAAAATATTATAAAATATTGCATACATGTTATCTTTTTTTTCATCCATGAGAGTGCATAATTTATTTCATGTATCATTACTTTTACGTACATGATGCTAATCATGTCATTGATTGGAATGTGATCTAGGTGGAGAACAGAGAGGATTTCCAGGCGGAACCAATACACATCATGGACCGGAAAGTCAAAGTTCTTAGGAAAAAATCCATAGGGATGGTAAAGATTCCATGGACCTTCTACGGTCTTGAAGATGGTACATGGGATCATGAAGAAAACATGCAGGTGGAATACCTGCAAATTTTTGACATTTTTGAAGAAGACAGAATGCAAGACTCTGTTTTGAGCAACTAGAGTTCCAGAACCACATCTCAGAGTCTTGGCCAACTTCGTTGAGGAACTTGATAAAAAAATGGCACATTCCTTGGGTTAGCCCTAATAAACGGATGACACATCCCTTGGGAATCCCTGATAAACGAATGGTGCATTCCTTGGGTCGAAAAGTTGAGAGAAACATGAGATTTTGGTTGGAGTTGTTTCCAGAGTTGTTAAATTTCATAAATTTTATTTCTAAGTATTGTGATGTAAGTTTGCATATATGTATATCGACGTAGAGTGAATTGAGGATGACACATAACTATAGGGGAGGGGATTGTAACATCCCCATTATAATACCTAGTTTGATTAATGCTTATGTAGATATATATGTGGCTATGGCTAAGTGATGTAATATGTGAATTGTATTTCAATGTTTTAATAATAAAATGTGATGTCAGTTGCTAAGGGGACATGGACAAGAGATGGGGGCTGAATTAATCCACAAGAGAGGGGAGTTTCTAGAATAATGGCCAAGAGGTGTCCAAGAGGGGGATTACCCATGTTTGTGGATTTACCCTATTTTCCTAAACATGCTACTGTATATGAACCTTCCCATTTCCGATTGAGAGTTTCCAAATCCAATCATTGAATACATGTAAGAGGGTGGGTGTGAGTGGTCACATCCCGAAGTTATTGGGCACATGGGGGTTGTGTACAATCAGCTTGGGGATGAGTGTGAGTCAAGAAAGGAAAGGAAAGCAAAAGAGAGGAATTTTGTACGGGTTCAGACATAAGTAACAGTAGTGCGAGCAGTTTGGGATATTTATTCAAGTTTAGGCATGGAAAGAGAGTTTGGAGTGGGTGTAGCCATAGGAGGGAAAATTCTTGAGTGAATTGGAGATGGAAAATTGAAAAGCTTAGTTGTGAGGATGAAAGAGTGAACTCTTGTGTGAGTTGCAATGAAACAACAAGTGTTTTTGTTGGTTTGTTGACAGTTTTACTAGTAGTAGTTTCCCTTGAGTTCCCAACTGAGATATTCCTAGCTACTTGTGCCAGAGAGACCTTGATAAATGAATGGCACATTCCTTGTGCTATTCCTGATAAACAAATGGTACATCCCTTGGGTTAACCCTGATAAATGGATGGTTCATCCCTTGGGTTATCCCTGATAAAAGGATTTTACATCCCTTAGGTTATCCATGATAAACGAATGGGGCATTCCTTGGGTTGGGAAGGTCAAGAGGAAGAGAACTAGTGGAAAAGTTAGGATAGATGTAGGAGAATATCAATTGGGTTGATAGATTTATGAGTTATGAGTGGACTATGAGAGACCATCCTCTTTTTTGGATTACTAGCCTTAGCTCGGGGGTGACTGGTTGTTGATATTTGGAACATTCAGTCTATGGTTGGGTGGAATGTCCGTCTAAAGCAGCTGGTTGCACGATTCTTGTTTAAGATAAGTGTTTTATCTTGTACTGAGTTATTTACATGTGTTATTGTTGTGCATGGACTCTGCATGAGTGAGAATGACTTATATGCTATTGTAATGAATGATTTAGTTGTATCTCATGTTGATTATTAGCATGCTTTAGATGCATAAGTTTTATGGTTATTACCGTAGCTAAATCTGTTATAAATTGTAGTTGTAGGCTATGGGAAAACTGATAACAAAAAAATAATGGCTTCAATTAGCAGAAGTTTTGTGTTATATGTATTCCGCATGTATTGTTGCCTAGATGGAGGCTAGGTACGTTACTAAAATGGTATTAGAGATTATAAAGAGAGATTTTTTGCGTGACGTGACCCAACCATGGTGGTTGGGTACGTTACAAATGATATGATTATATAGTGTAACATTGTTTCATCAATCTTGGAAATTTAACCACTATGGAATATTTGGGAATAAAACTAAATAAACTAGTAATAATATTCATTCCATTCGGTTCACCTTCCTACACAACATTGATGTGGTAGTTACTAAGTCTATGCATTTTTTCCTTTGTTAGTTCTATAGACAAATAAATATAAACCAACATTGTTATAACTTCATACTCTTTATGAAATATTTTTCTAGTGAAATTATCCCATTGATTTGATTTCAATGGTGTACAAAGTGTTGCACATACTATTTTATATGGTGATGAATAAGAAAAAAAAAAGATGAAAGATAAAGTTGGCAAGGCCCGACAAGATCCTGTTTGATCTCGAATGAACTCTAAAGAGTACTTATACTTGGGGTTTGGGCCGAGCAATGAACAATGGGGTGGAGCTAAATTGTTAAGTACATGATAGATCTAAAGATAAATCTCAAAATAACCAAGAATATCAACAAGAATAATCCAAAACATTCACCAAAAGAATGAACACAAGAAATAGTCAAAACCCTTGAGGTATGGTAACACTATATATTAATCCTTAAGGAAAGATAACTCTCCTCAATCAATTCTTGATACATTCACAATATTATTCACTATGTTTCATTACATTGTTTACACTTCTTTATATAGCTATCTCTATCTCCTAGGAACCTTCTAGAGAGCCTTCTCACATTTATTACATCTAACTACCATAGTGGGCCTTTATTAATATAGTGGACCTAGTCCACCTTACATTGAATGACCACATTCTCATATATTAAATGACTTCCACTAATAATACATAACCACATTCCCATTGGGTAGTAATGAAGGACCATGAGGCCGAGGCACCCCATATTTCATTAATGCCCAATAAAACAAAATAAAAGGCCACACAAGGTGACACTTCATAACCTCACATGTGTTTATACAAGTGGATACCTCACCCACCATACCATCATGGAGCTTGAGGCCTATACTATTATTGCTTGGGCATTTTGGTTTTTAAAACATACATATTTACACAAAGGGACAAATGTGGTTTTGATTGATTACATAGGAATGAGAAACTTACTATCCCTCAACTCTCCTCATCCCTTGACTTTGTCATTTTTGGTTTTCCTCAACCCTCGACACTCCCTTGGAAACATGCACAGGTGCCAATAATTCCCCATAGTCCTTACAAATTGCATGGAGCTGCACAGAGGCATAATTAAGAATGAACACGCAATTTCGTATGTGCAATAACACCTAGAAAAAACGTTGGCATAGATTCAATCTATGAAGAAGGAGATGGATTCTATATCCTAGTTTGTCGAAATTGTAGTCAAGAGCAATCATGGTGAATCATAGAAATGGAAGGTAAAATCATTTACCACCCTAAATGTGCACTGCAACAAGCTCAATGAACTTTCTATTATGATCCATATTTGATCATTATATTATTTGTCATATATCTCAATGCTTTCAAAGAGAGAAAAAATAGGAGGAATCAACTTGTAGGGTCATTTTAGTGGCAAGTCCCATTTTGGAAAATTGGGATCCAGAACATTTTAGAGTCATTTTGAGGCATAAATGATGTTTTTTTGGGTTGTGGTGTTTGAAACTTCTTCACACCCCCTTGATGGTATTCTAAACTCTAATACCTTTCCAATGGTGCAGATTGTGCATCAATGAAGTTCATATGCAAACGTTATGCCTTTGGCAAGTTGACCTACTGTGTTCACTACCATGGTACGAGAGGATGCCATGTCAACCCACGTTACTCATGGACATGGGGCTAGCCATGCATGTAATTTCAAGAATATTCTAGAAGGTCAAAAACCCTACCACAATTGAGGGTTGAGGAAGTAAAAAACTATCCCTAGATGGCTATCGAGCCATGTTAAATATCGACCCACTAGGAGGAGAAGGGGTTCAATTTTATACTATTGTATTTTGTTCTATAACATAGCAGAACAACTAAGAGTGGGAAATTACAGAGAATAATAGAGGGGGTTAATGTTCTATATCATCCTAACAAGCCACGATTCTTAGGTAACTCCATAGAGAGTTCATTCTCCTTTGTACTTATATTTTTTCCATATCAGAGAAAATAGAGAAGAGCATCCTCACCTTCTAACTAGGTTTCCTCCCATGAGGGTTTACCAGAGAAAATATTTGTGTTATCTTGTGGATGGTGTGTGATTGTACTTTTGTGTTCTCTATTTTCTACATTTTATCTATTTCATGCATAAGCATAAAATGAGTAATTAAATATTCTGGAATCGAAAGGAATTTAACCTTCTTAGTGTAGATTTCAATTTATTTATCATATTTTTTGTGACAAACTGTTCCAGTGGGATATCCATGGAAGTTTACAAATCATATTGGTATCAGAGCAAGTTTTTTTTTTGGGTATTTTTGGGAAGTTGCAGGATCTAGGAATTGGCTTAAGGAGAAGTCACAAAAACCCTAGCCATGGTGGACATGTTTATTCTTAACAACCCTCGAGATCCAACAAAAGATAGATTTGAGAGGTTGAAAGCACAAGTTGTTGACATCAGTCACCATATGAACCTCCTCATGGCGGCTCTAGCAAGAAATATTGGACCATTCATAGATGATGGATGCTCTAATGAAAAGATCAAATAGGAGGGAAAATCATGAGATCAAGAAGACTTAGGAAAGGAGTCGCGGAAATAATGCAAGAAAGAGTAGTTGAGTTTGAGTGTCGTGAACCCTTCATAGTCCCTATTCAAGATGGAAGCGAAAGTGAAAATAAAGCCATACCAAGGTGATATTGATGCATTAAAACTAAATCGTTGGTTGCAACAACTAGAAGTTTATTTTAGCATTCACCATATAGATGAAGAATAAAACATTTCATTTGCTATATTTAAATTAGAGGGCCATTCTTTAACCTAGTGGGAAATCCATACTGAAACACTTAGGTTGGAGGGTGATCCACGAGTAATTAAGTGGGAAGGATTAAAAATCCTAATTAAGTTCCAATTCTACCCTATCGTGTATGTAGAGGAACAATGGATCAAGTGCCACTACTTTAGGTAGAGGCAAGGGAAGAGTGTATAGGAGTACACCACTAAGTTCAAAAAGATGGACATCATGTTGGGTATCTCTCACAAGAGCCCAGATGTACTCCTTAAGTATATGGGGGGTTTACACATTCATCTACAAAAGGAGGTGATGCTCTTCAAACCAAGGACAATGGATGAGGATGTGTATAGGAACAATACCTAGAAAACATAGGCCAAAAGAAGGGACATACAAGTGGTTCAAAGAAGAAAGAGCACTAGGAAGCTTCCAAGGAGGGGAAGAAGAAGTGGAAAGGGGGATAGTATAAGAAGACAACAATCAATACACATCACTGAAAATATCCTAGCAACCATTGAAAATATCCCAACAACCATTGCAATCATTGCAACATTGATGGCCACACCAATGAAAAATGTTGGAAACTACATCCAAAGCTGAACCCAAAGAACCACAAGAAGTACAAAAATAAAAAGAACCTTTTAGCCAAAGATTCAAGCAATCAGGTTGAAAGTATCTCGGATGTTGATGACAAGATTTTATAGAGATTTGTGTAGAAGGAGGTGAATCTGAGTAGCATTCATGACCAAGAAAATAAGGAGATGACCAAGCTCTTCCACATTAAGATTTAGGCAAGAATACCAAGATAGATTCTATGTTTGAATCTAGTTCACATGCTAATCTCATAGTAGTGGATCTGTTCAGGAAGCTTGGATTGGAGGTTCATGATCATCCTAGCCCCTATCCATTGGGTTGGGTAAACAAGGATGCAGAGATAAAGGTAATGAAACATTTTAATATTAAATTTTCTATAAGTGTTGATTTTATTGATGAAGTGGAATTGGACGTAGCACCACTTAATGTATGTGGAGTAGTGTTTGGAATCCATTACATATATATGATGGACACAATCTTCATGTGGAGATACAACCAGTACTGAATGATCAAGGATGGGAATTCCTACATCATCAACATGCATAAAGGTAAGTCAAAGATCTCACTGGAAAGTGCCTACCAAGCCAAGAAGTTGATTAGTTCTAGAAAGAAATATGTTTTTCTTTTCTTACGAGAAAATCGGTCTAATGATGAGTCAATGAGAATGAAAGCATCCCTAAAGGGGTGTACTAAAGAGAAGAAACATAAATTGGATGAGTTTCTACAAGAATACAAAGGAGTGTTCAAGGAGCCTAAAGGAACACCACCCAAGAGGTATGTGGAGCACAAAATACCATTATTTCTAGACTCCCCATTGCCGAATATTGGGCTATATAGACAGTCAATTCTAGAAGCGAATGAAATGAAGAAGTAGTTGCAATAGTTGTTGGAGAAAGGTGTGATTCGATCAAGTACCTCACCTTGTGGGTCACCCATCATAATTGTTCCCAAGAAGGATGAGATTTGGAGAATGTGTATTGATTATAGAGCATTGAACAAGATTGCATTTAAGATTCGATACCCTATACCAAGAATCAATGATCTATTAGACCAACTACAACATGCCAAGTACTTCACTAAGATGGATTTGAAATCAGGATATCACCAGGTATGAGTAAAAGAAGAAGATACATGGAATACTACCTTCAAGACAAGGAAAGGTTTGTATGAGTGGTTGGTTATTCCATTCGGTTAATGCAACACACTAGCTACATTTATGAGACTAATGAATGATGTCTTACGACCTTATCTAGATTCATTTGTTATTGTATATTTGGATGATACACTGGTTTATAGTGCTACCTAGGAGGAACACATCTCACATCTTATGTAGGTGTTAGAGACTCCGAAGAAGCACCAATTGTTTTCCAATATCAAGAAATGTGAGTTTTCTTAGCAGTCTTTCGTGTATTTGGGGTATGTGACCGATAGAGGGAGCTCAATATAGATCCCATGAAGACGGAGGCCATCATGAAATGGCCAGTTCCTACAAATGTCAACTGAAGTTAGGAGTTTTTTTGGGGCAAAAAAATATCTATGAAGTTCATAGCTTCAATTTCAACAGTAGTTGCACCACTCCACACCATAACAACCATTGGTAAGAGTTTACAATGGGGAAAGAATCAACAAAAGGCCTTTGATGAACTAAAAATAAATATCAATCACACATGAGTGCTCACATTTCCAAACTTGCAGAATCCCTTCGAAGTGGAGACAAATGCAAGTGGGTATGCCATGGGAGAAGTACTGATGTAGGGAGGAAGGCTCATCTTCTATCATTCTGAAGTATTTCATGGCGCGATTCTCAACTACCCTACCTATGAAAATGAACTCTATGCCCTGGTTTAATCTATCAAGAAGTGGAAGCACTATTTGATGGGAAAGGAGACCATCATCAACATACATCACCAGCCACTATAGTATGTACAGGCCCAAAGTAAGCTACAACAAACTAGGAATTACAAGTGGATGGGGATTTAACAACAATTTCATATAGTCATAAATTATAATAAGTGTAGCACAAAAAAGTTGGCAGACATGCTTTCATGGCCACCCACATCCAATATTACAACTTTGGTAACTTTGATACACATGGAGCCTTTCATCCATGATGCATACAAAGAAGCATACATAGAAGATGAGGACTTCAAGGAGGTTTTTCACTAGCTACAAGGACAATTTCATATAGAATAAGGTGAAAACAAGGATGACTATCATTTTCGAAGTGTTTTAATCTACAAGCTTGACAAGTTATGTGTCCCTAAAGGTGAATGAAAACAACTTATCAGAGAGGCTCACATCTCCAAGGTTGCAGGACATTTTGGTGTTTGGAAGAAAATTGCCAATTTATAAAGGTATGTGTATTGTCCCATAAGAATATGTGGCATAGTATATTAAAGGATGTGTACTTTTTTGTAACAACAAGCCCAGTAACATGAAGCAAGGTTTATACATTCCCTTACATGTACCCAATCAACCTTGGGAAAGAATTTCCATGGATTTTGTGGGAGGTTTACCAACCAAATAGAAGAGACAAGACTATTTATCTATGGTAGTTGATAGGTTCAACAAAATGTGCATTCTCACGCCTTGTAAAAATACCATCAAGGGACAGGAATAAACAAAATTTTTCTTTGAACAAGTCTGGGTGCACTTTGGGTTACCAAGGAGCATCATCTTAGATAGGGATACTAGATTTCTTACTGCATTTTGGACTACATTGTGGGAGAATATGGACTCCAAGTTGAAGAGGTCTACATCATTCCATACATAGACAAATGGGTAGACATAAGTAGTCAACAAGACTTTGGTGCAACTATTGAAGAGTTACAATCAAAAGAATCCAAAGACATGAGATGAAAATTTGATCTATATACAACACTCTTATAACAGAAAAATCCACACTTCTACTAGTAAGTCACCTTTTGAAACTTGCTTTGGGTATTTTCCACCTTCACCCTTAAACATTGTATATAGATAGCAAGGAGGAGTGAGGGAGGACCTCACAAGAGATGCATTAAAATCATAAAAAATTGTTGAGAAGATCAGGAGAATCCATTTGCAAGTACAAGAGACACTAAAGAAGTCACAGGAAAAGTACAATGCTAGGAATGAACAACGGTCCTGGTAAGAAGATCAAGCATCTGTGGTATGATCCTTTTGAGATATTGGAAAAGGTGGGAGGTAATTCCTACAAACTCAGTCTACCCACATACATGCACATTTACTCAATAGTGAATGTGGTGAATCCCAAACTCTATGAGCCTTACATGTTGGATAAAGAGGAGGAGAGTGTTGGGTATGTGTTATATTCTTTGCATGAGTAGTAGTGTCTGAGCGTCTACGCCCCCAATTTTTTTTTTTGCCTCGAGAAATGTGTCACATATTTAGGTGGTTTTTCGGCACATGGTTTTTGCTGATGGTTTTCTATTTCTGGTTAAGGAATTAGGGTTGTGGACTAATCCAGGCCATTGGGTTAGGGTTTTTGATGCCGCTGGCTCCTATATGTATATTGTATTGTAAACAATGTATCATGATGAATGAATATAGAATATGTTGGTTTTCCCGGTTTGGGTTTCCAGGGGAAAAATATCCGTGTAATGTTTCTATTTTCCATTGTATCTTTTCTGTTCTTTTACTGAAAATCTGTTTGCATTAATATTGTACAAGGTTAAAATATACAAAGAGGGTCCTACCTTCCATAGAGGACATAACACCAAATGATCAGGAAGAGTTAGCAGAGGACACAGTTTTTTAGAAGCAATCAAGAACTAAAAGACAGGGGCAACATGACCTTTGGTATATTGGGTTGAAAGGACAAATTCCAGGAAAAGAAAAGTGGTACTCCAAGGAGAAGGTAGAGAACATATTTCCTCGCCTCATTTAATAAAAATTTTGGGGACCAAAATCCTCCCTAAATGGGGAGGTATGTTCTGGATTGGATCATTATATTATTTGTCATCTATCTCGATAATTTTAGATTGGAAAAAATATGAGGAATCAACTTGTAGGGTCATTTTAGTGGCAGGTCTGAGTTTGGAAAATTGGGGTCTGAAACCATCCGAATCCATTTTGAGGCATCAAATGACGTTTTTTTAGGTTTTGGTTTCTTAAATTTTTGCCCACCCCATTAACATTATTCTACACTCTGAGACTTTTCCAACGGTGCATGTCGTGCATCAATCTAAGTTCGTATGCAAAAGTTATGCCTCTCGCAAGTTGACCTACCATGTTGACCACTATTATATAAGGTCCAAAACCCTAATATAATTGAGGGTTGAGGAAGTAAAAAACCTATCCCTAGATGAATATCGGGCTATGTTAAATATTGGGCCACTAGGAGGAGAAGGGGTTCCATTCTATACTATTGTATTTTGTTCCATAGCAGAGAAAAAAAAATAGGATTGGGAAATTATAGATAATAACAGAGGGGTTTGATGTTCTATAGTATCCTAAGAGGCCATAGGTATGAGGTAACTCCATAGAGAGTGCCTTCTTCTTTGTACATGCATTATTTCCATACCAGAGAAAAGAGAGCATAGTAGCCTCACCTTCTAGCTGGGTTTTCTCCCGTAAGGTTTTCCCAGAGAAAATATTTGTGTTATCTTGTGGATGGTGTGTGATTGTACTTTTATGTTCTCTATTCTTCACATTTTATCTATTTCATGCATAAGAAGAAAATCAATAACTAAATATTTTGGAATCTAAAAAAAATTAACCTTCATATTGTAGATTTCAGTTTTATTTATCAAATCAGTTGTGATGAATTGTTCCAATGGAATATCCACAACAATTTACATATTATATTGGGCTCTAGACCACTTAGAATAAGCGAGAACAAAAAATAATTTTGATTTCCCCACCCAACACCAACAATGGAAGAAGATGAGGAAATTGAAGATGAAGCCTTTAAGGCAAGATCTTCAAAGTGCGGTAGTGCCACCATGGCACTAGAATTTTAAGGTTCCATTTTATAGCTAGTTTTTATTCCATAGTTAGAATATGTTTTCCAAAGTTTGGTTGTTATTAGGCTAGTACGTCAAAGTTTATATTAGTTGGCCCATTTTCAAAATGCTATAAATATGTATATATTTTGAACTAGTGTTGCCAAAAGATACCCCTCTTTGGATGGCATATTTTTGTAAATGGATTTTCTTGGCCTTTTTTGAAATTATTGAACTGGCATTTTTTGAAATAATTGAAATTACATGTTTATGTTATTAAAAAAAAAGATGAAATACATTATGTAAATGGGTCCCCCATTCATTTGCATGTTTGTTTGTCGCTAAGGGTAAAGGGGTAAAATCAATGTGATAAATCTCTCATGCAATTGTACTATTACTGTTCATGATGTATTTCAAACAAAGATCAAAAGTAGGTCCTACCCCAAAAAAACAATTTTCGGCACCATGGATCATGTGGCACTGCCTTGGTTCAACCACAGGGGCTTGACCAAACCGTGCCTACTTGCAACCATAATACACCTCTTCACTTAATGTTTGCACATAACCATTCCCTAAGTCACAATTGTTAGATTTGCAACCAAGTTCTCTAACACTCAAACTCACATCCAACCGTGGTCTTAAAATATCCCAAGGATACTTCTTTAACAATCAACCAAAATACATCAACACTTATCCAAATAGAATATTGAAAGAAACAATAACATTCATAAAGAAAAAAGACCACAATGCAAGATGCTTTGGTGGCACCCAAGGTGGATGCCTTAATTTTTATTATGAATAATGTTACAACAACAAGAGTGCACAAGGGAGTACGACCACTACCTATGACTCATTTTTAAAAAGTACAAAATTGTAGGGAACAATTTCTTTAATGTCACACCACTTGCATAATACAACCCCTAAATCACTCTTGGGTATACCTCCTGGAAATCTCATTTATCAACTCACAACAATCTTAGTTTATCCCTACCATGTCTTATACACTAGCCAAGTCGTCTAAGTCCTCCTTGCATATTACCCTAATATTTTTCCAGTACCCAAGTTGTTCATTGTGACAAAACCCAAAGTTAGCACCTTGAAAGTCCGTGTCCAGTTCCACACTATCATCTCTCATGATCAAATGCCTTTGCACAATGTTGGTGTCCTCTTCTTATAGGTGGGAGGTGCCTTAATTATTTCTTTCTTCGAAGGTGCTTTTCACATGTGCTCAATGTCAAGTGCACCCAAACATGTAATTCACTCATATTTAGATTCTTAATAGTCTCAATTTCCTCAATTGAACAATTCCCATTCCTTTTACTTCATGTTCATTCCAATCAAACATTCATCTAACTTCATGAGGCACACCCAACCGAACACGACATTATTTCCCATAGATTGTGGCACTGCTACCTATGGACCAAGGCACTGCTACCCAACATGATTTTCATGGAACCTTGCACACATGAACAAGGAGCACCTAGCCCCCATAGGACCACATCCAATTCCACTATCCAAGTCATCATGAAACCTTTATAATAAGTCACTTCATGGTAACACTAACATCATTGACATACTAGCCAAATCGCTCCTGCCAATCCTATTCAACACTTAGGTGTTCCTCATTGTCATGCACAGTTTCCAAAAGCATGCATCATCTATCCCTGCAACCTTCAGTCACATCTTGTTTTGTTTTCAAAATACCATCTCAAACATCAAGTAATGGTTCCCGTTTCCACCTCCAAGGCAAGGGTTTTACATCCTTCCCCACAAAAAAATGTTGTTGCCACTCAAAACCATCTCCAACAATTTCAAGGTTCTCTTTAAACTCACATCCATCCATGGTCAGCTCCACAATGTCACTATAAGAATTAACATTGTAACTGCTCTCCACTTGAAACCACCTGCTAAACTTAAGTGGCTCTATTTTAATTCTATTGTGCATTTATTTGGATGTCACTTCAACCTCTTCCTACCACCAAGTTTCCTTCTACAAATCATAAGACTTCAACCGATCATGAACACTACATTTGCAAGTCTACCACACTTGCACCCATATTTGTACTAGCTACCCTACCTTCAAAAGGGTGAAAGGTTTACTATTGAATAACTTAACCTTCACTGAGAAGGTCACTCAATTGTCCAATGTTGCACTTCTCCAAACTTGTCATTGCCTCAATACCTTGACCAATTTTGTAATGCATAGGAATTCAAATAACAAAGATAATAGCCACTAAATATTTAAAATCAATAGTCTTATTTTTTCCATTGGTCCATGTCTATTGTATCATTTCTTTTACAAATAACTTAAAATGTCAGTTTTCAAACAATAGCCCAAATTCACATAACAAATAAAATGATCATTAAATATTTAAAACCAATATTGTTTTTTCCATCAGCCCATATCTAACATGTACTATTTGTTAAAATTTCAATTTGTGATCATAGATATGCACTGAAATATTTTACCCTACAATTGAAATTGAAATCATCAAGAAACACCAATCAAAACTTAAGTTTTTTTATAACTAAAAGCATAAGAGTATAATTTAGGAGTGTAGACACTACATATCAAAGTTTCAGATTAGTATGAAAAGTGAGTGTAGATTCGAGAAATACTAAATTTGTAAATTAAAACCAACACACTAGAAATAAGTAACAACAATCGCATAACATCTCATTAACACTGCAAGCATAATTACAAATGACTACTTGTTTTCTAATGCACCCTCCATCTCTTTTTAATAAAATAAAAGAGGAATCTATGCATTAAAAATGTCAAAGAATATAAAAGTATTAGATACCCAAGTAATGCACCCCACATGTGCCAAGAATAGGTAGACACATGCCAATACACACAAAGCACACTTCTACATGTGGTGGCCACATTCCAACACACACAAAGTACACTTCTCCATGTGGTGGCCACATGCCAACACACACCGAGCACACTTCTCTATGTAATTCCTCAAGTAATGTACCCCACATGTACAAAGAGTATATAAACACATGCCAGTACAAACCAACACATTCCTCTATGGTGAACATGGCCCAACACTTGAAAATCACTCAAGTAATTATTTAAATGCAATTAACTCACTTATGACTAGTCACTAATCAATTGATCAACTCTAGTATGCAAATAGAACTGCTAAAAGTAGAAAATCCCTAAAAATGAGAAATGATAGAACTGATGGTTAATGGAGAACATGCTTGAAGCAAAAAAAAAATAACAGTCTCTATTTGTGAGGAATGCATTCTCAACCAAACTAGCATTCTCTATGTGATTCTCAAACCACCCTTTGTTGTGAGTTTCGTAAGAATGTTGATCGTATGTGAATTTGTACGAATGCAATCTAGGAGCATTGTTCCCTTTCGTACTTTGTATATATTAGGAACAACCAAATTTTAATTCTCAACACAAGTTAACTTCATATTTGGAACCATTAGGGTAGACATGGGTTTACTATCGAACATCCAAAATCTCTTAAGGATCTCCACACTGTTCTCCTCTTGTCCAAGAAATACTTCCCCTACAACATGTAAAACCTTTAGTCCCAAAAAATAACAGTGGACCATTGTCCTTCATGTCAAACTCAATGGAAAATTTATTCTTTTACCAAAAAATGAGTTGTTCAAAGTTTATTGTAATGATGAGGTCATCTACATATAGGATCAAGGCAAATAAATCACATTTATCAAATAAAAATAAATATTGGACTATGCACAAGTGTTGGAAAAGCTCAATATCATAAAGGGGTTTATTCAACACACACACACACACACACACACACACACACACACACACACACACACATATATATATATATATATATATATATATATATATATATATATA
>ML866596.1:0-21495 GCA_009831015.1 Picea engelmannii
TTCTATACATCACAACATCCCATCCTGATATAATGTAGGTTGTTGGAATGGTAGGTCATTATCAGGCTACCCCTAAGCAAATTCATTTAGCAGTTGTCAAGAGGATATTCAAATATTTGAAGGGTACAATGAATATGGTCTTTGGTATCCTAGAAATCAAAACTTACAATTAACTACATATTCATATGTTGATTGGGAAAATTGTTTGGATGAGAGAAAGAGCACCAGTGGAGGTGCATTCTTCTTAGATGATTTGTTAGTAGCACGTCTTAGTAAAAAGCAAGGATCTATCTCATTATCAACTACAGAGGCAGAGTACATTGTTGATGCCACTTGTTGCACTCAGATATTATGGATGTTACAAACTCTTGCAGATTTGAAGGTAACTTATACTGATCCAATTTCACTTCACTGTGATAACACCAGTGCCACTAGTGTCTCGAAGAATCATATTCTCCATTCAAATATGAAACATATCCCAATAAAATACAATTTTCTCAAAGATCAAGTTACAAACAGAGTTGTTCAGCTAAATTATATTCCTTCCACAGAAAAAATTGCAGACATCTTTACTAAACCCCTGGCCAAGACACCTTTTGAATATCTTCGTTAGAAGTTGGGTGTCATCCCTACTCTCACCTAAGACAGTCCATCCTGTCAGGGGGAGTATGTATTGGTTGAATATCAGATACCTCTGACACATACTACAACAGCTCAGAGGGAGCATGTTTTCTTTGACATTGATGTCAAAGGGGAAGAAAAGGTGTGGTGCGAATGCTATAGTTGGAGAATAGCGCAGCCTTTTAGGGTTTCCATCAATGCCAAAGGGGGATATTTTTGGCATGTTTACAAGCAGAGTGTGATTGTCATTCATGGAAATATCAGAGTGTGCATTGATGGAAAAACAGGAACAGAGATCAAAGCTCAGGTGAAGAAGCAAAAAGTATGCAGAGATCAAATCGCAGGAGAGATAGCAGTTTCCAAAAGCGCAGATGAGGTCCAAGTCATCAGGACTCGTAGAAGGATCAAAGGTTGAGGCATTTGACACATAGACATTCTTTCAAGTCGAATGGAAGCATAATCTTAGGAGGAGGAGAAAAAGTGGTCGTCGAATCAATATCCAGACAAGAGGAGCACGCAGAAAGATCAATCTGTCTATCTGAGAACATGATCGATGAACAACGATTAGTTCAGGTCTAAAGATGTGAGGAGTTTACACTCAAGAAAGTTTGAGATTTGAAATCTATGGAATGCGAAATTCTGTCAGGCTTCGGATCAATTTTGAGTGGAATGACAGGATAAGATAGCAAAGTTACATCACAAAAATATCGATCCATCGATCCAAGATCCTGATCGAACGAACAGAATTCACTTTGGACATAGAGATGCGAGGAGGTTACACTGCTGAATGTTTGAGATTTGAAATCCCCAGAATACGAAGTTTTGTTAGTCGTCATATCTGGAGATTAGACAATGACCGTTAGCAGATTACGTCAACAAATATAGTCCTCGAGGACATATGGCAGACCACATTAGCAAGGACACATGGCATACCATGTCAGCAAGGACATGTGGTAGACCACATCGGCAAGGACAGGTGGTGCAATCAGACAATGACAAGTGTCAATTTGATTCGACATTTTAGGTACGTGGTAATCACAAATCTGAGTGACACATGGCAGCTTCTCAGCTCGTGACACGTCATAGAGTGATGCAATATTTACGTCACTCCGAGAGTTTTGGTTTGGGAGTTTTACCACCAGTACTCGACCAAAGACTTGAAGTCTCGAATGCCAAAGACTCAAAGTGGATACGAGTCGTGCGATATGAATATCACTTGAGGTGTATTCTTGATCGGTGATCGTATAGTAGGATAGGTATCAACGGATCGTGAACTCTGGGTGAAACTTCTCTGGGAAAATGCGAATGAGAAAGGTTTGAGATTGTCGAAGGCTGAAGTCCCGAAGCGCAGGATAGTTGTTGGATTAAAGAGGACACATGTCAGTAGATTGTCATCTCTAGGAAAACATGAAGGAGAAAGGTTTGAGATTTTGGAAGTCCCTAAGTGAACGAGGATCGTTGATATGAGAAGGACATGTGTCATTGGATCGTGGACTCCAGGTGAAATTCTTCGGGAGCAAACGAGAACTTGAGAATTGAAACTCCCATAGCCTGGATCGTGAAATCGATCTCGTCCGTTGGTTTGGAGGGACATGTGTCATCTGATTGCTGAGACCAAGGATTACATGTGGACAAAGGAAAGAAGGCATAGCCATTGATTGAAGAGGATACATGTCAGCAGATCCTCCATTCTGGAAGATATCTAGTCAACAAAAACAGGGTTTGAGAGTTGAATCTCCTGGAGCCCGAATCAGAAAGGAAACCTTAGTCGTTGATGGAGGAAGGAGAGATCTGGTATGTGGACTCAAGAGGACATATCTGAATTGTCCATTCAAGAGAACCATCAAGATTGTGATATTGACGGTCATGCTCCATTGCAGGGCCAGAACATGCTCGGGCCTTAATTTTTGGTAAGTGGGCCACAATCGAAACCGTGGTTTTGGATAAAGGACGCATGGAGGCTCGTGGTGATTTGTAGGGTGAAAAGTAGTTTGGTATAAACCACGTTTGGACATGCCCACAATAGCTTGGTCACATGAAGCTCACAGCCCAAGGTCATATCGTGAAATGGAGCTAGCGCTCACTAGACAGAAATCGGGAAGAGCCTTTTGAATAAGTTCTTGGTCACCATCAGTGGTCACGCGAAGGAAGGGGCTAGAAGCCAAAGAAGACATAATTGAATGGTTGTAACTGACAGAGAAGATGAAGATTCTCAACTGCTAGAGAAGCTAAGGAATCTCAGCATAACGACCACTGATGATGAAAGCACAGGCAACAGAACCGCCAGAGAAGATGAAGAGTTGTTATGATGATCAGGAGATGACTGTACGTGAAAAATGCATGAAAAATAGAGAAGTGAGGGGATTTTTCTCCTGTCGAGCTATGCAGGAGCAAGTGGGAGTTGTAGTGAACAACCTGAACGGAAGAACAGTGATGATGTGAAGATCATATAGAGGTATTGTGCATGAAGGATGAAGAAGGTGCAGAGAGAGTATAAAAATGCAGAACAGAGAAGAGATGAGTGTTGTTGTTGAGTGTGATACATGTGGGTAGAAGCATGTAGTGTGTAGGAGAAGAAGCGCAGAAGAAGCAAGGAACATAAATTCATATTTGAGAGAAGAACATAAAGTGCAGCAGACGCGAGGTGAGAGACACTGATGCAAGCAGAGCATAGTAGTGTAGCAGAATAATGATGAGACTGGTAAGCCATCGATAAATGTTGTATCACTGTGATAAAGTTGTAAAAATAAAATATTTATATTTCAGGGAGGTGCTAGGGAGGACTGGTGTCCCCATAGTTTCAAGTGAATTCTTGAACACAGGGATTTGTAGCTTCCATCTGGTTGCAGCCAAAAAAACCAGGCTGGCAGGGTGGTGCAAGGGAGAGCTATTGTTGTCTAATATATAGGTTCATGCCTGTGTGACTGGAAGTTGGTGCTGGAACACTTAGAGAGTTGGTGCTTCCTTCTAGTGGGTGCTAGAGAAACCAAGGAGTTGGTGCTTCCTTCTAGTGGGTGCTAGAGAAACCAGAGAGTTGGTGCTCTCAACAAGTTGCCGCTTGCAAAACAGAGGTGGTAGCCTCACAATGAGTTGGTGCTCATAAGAATGATAATGTATAGAAAATAAATATTACTTATCATATCAAGAAGAAGAGGTTTCTACCCTTTATGGGTTTTCTCATGAAATATCTGTCTCTGCATATTTCATGTGTGTGATTAATGTTTAATATTCTATTAGTTACTTCCCTGCATCATTGTGATCATCATTAAGTGTTCTATAAAGAGTTTACAAATGGGCATAATTGTTTAAGAACAGTAACAATTGATTCACCCCCCCCTCTCAGTTGTCCAACAATGTTGTACTCCCATTGTTTTATATAGTAATGATATGAAATTTTATGGTTGTCCTAAGTAGCTTTTCAGCGCATTGTATTTCTCTAATGTGATGGAATGATTCCAATAACAAAGATATGGTAGTTATGATCTATTATGTGTTTGTTATGAATGAGTTGAAGATGTGTATGTATAGTTTTAGTTCTTAGTCCTTAATAGGTTATCAAATTTGAGTTACATGGATGCCAATTGCAGTAATGTTTCATATGTTTAATCCTTCATCCCTGTCACAATACATTATGGTCTTTGTGATCATCTATACATCTCGAGTGAGACCTTCCTTGGCCTTGGTCAAGGATTGATATGCTCGTGCTTTGGGGTTTTTGTTGGACAACTTTGGATGAACCCTGTGTCTAACGCTCCCCATCGTTAATAAGGATGAAACACGTGCAAGCATGGAGAGAAGGAGAACACCCAAAAAATGGTTCCATTGTTGGGACATGAAGTCTTTTTGAGATCGATGGAGGAAAAGAAAAATGAGTTGGTTTCCTTCTAAGGAGGATATTCAAGAATAGATAGAAGCGAAAGAAGATGAGTTTTCCCTATGAGAAATGCAATAATTTTGGGTGAACATGGAGGAATGGAAAGGAAGATATATTTACTTGGATATGCATGAGATCTTCTTTATAAAATTTCCATGTATGTTGCATGAATGGTTAAAGAGACAAGTTGAAGTTAGTTTGACTTCATTACTAGTGGAGCCAATAGTTTGGTATCATTCCAAGCTTGATAACTTGAAGGTACTAGATAAAAAGTGGTCTCAGGATATTGATTTTGGTTCTCTCAAGTGAAGGAAGGAAACATTATTGAGTTTGTTATATAATATGGTGATTCTTTTAGCAAGGTTGAAATAAAGTTCGAAGAAGGTATGAGGAAGTGGATGCTAGAATAAATTACACTTTAGATCAAGATGTTGTGCATGGAAAGAATAATGATGCGCATGGATCATGATATAATGGTTGAGTAAACCCGTAGGAACTATTATGAGTTTCAATACTCTTCCTTACCCAGCGATCATGTAATACCCCCAGGTCGAACCCCATTGTAAATATAAATGTAATTGTACATATAGGCTAGTGAGCCATGACACTTTGGGGCTAGAGTGGCTTTGTATGTATGTATTTTGAGGCCAAATTTCTTGTGTGGTTATTATGTTGGTGATTCAGAAGTTGAAAGGCCAGTGAGCCTATTTTTTTTAAATGTAATAACACCCATTTGTTTTAATGAAAACACATCATTGTTGCAGACCAACCATGTAAAAGAGTATGGGGGGATAAACTCCACCATAATGGGAAAGGGGGGGGATAAGAGTTTGAGAAAAAGGGTCTAAGATAAGGGGCTTAATCTAAATGGAAAATTTAATTAATATTCTTGAAAATATAAAGTATAAAGTATGAATATTTTGTATATCCTAAGTCCCTATGTTGGGAAACGTGTTCCATCTGGACCCAAGCTAGTGCCCAACATGACAAGTGTCAAGTTGGGAATAGACAAATATAATTGGGGGGTTTAGTTATTTTGACCATATTTTCTATTATCATTTTCACCTCACCACCTCCATAATATTTTCATATGTACCTTCATGTTGCTAGTACATGTACCTGTACCCTGGAAAGAATTGGATCTAGAATGAAGAGGCGGGTTGTTAGGCCCGTGAGAATTCTCTTTAGGTGAGATAATTGTTAGGGATTGATTTCCCAAGGTTCCAAGATACAACTACAGGGCTCTGAAACTTCTTGTATGGTCTGTTGCTAAATCCCTAGAAGGGAAGTTAATTTGGAACCTATGTCTGAATTTTACTATTGTCTGAGAGGCTTAGCCTGGTTGGGAATCATTTACCCAGGTGGAGTTTTAGCCCTAGCTCAGGGGTGACCCACTTCTAAGATTTAAGAGCATTGTGGTCTAAGGTTGGCAGGAATGTGGAAGGTATGCATGCAGTTGGTGTTATTTTACCAAAGATAAGTGTCAATTTTGTGCTAATTTATGTGTTTTGTTAATATTTATTCATTTATTCTCATGGGTTTTCTATATATGGTGTATATATATATAGTTTTTGTTATTCTTCTTTAATTTTTGCAATTGTTGAGTAATTGTGTTAATTATTTTAGTATCAGAATCAGAATTTTTTGTGTGGCATTTCCCAACAGGGGTATGGGGATGCTACAATGTGGTATCAGAGCCCAGTTTCCAACACTGATCATTCATGGAACCAATTAGTAGAGAGTAGAACTGAAATTTGTAGAGTAATCATGCAAACCATTAGATGGAATTTCAAGGAGAGTACATCTGTAAATTGTTCGACAAAATTATTATAGTGAAATTGGAGGAAATTTCATGGGTATTTGGTAGAATCAATACCAGGAATTAAAATCCCCAAATTAAATCTAAAATTCGGTGATTTTGGGCTTGTGAATTGGCTGAGTTTTATGTTTAGAGAACGCAATAGTGAATTTGGGGCGAAATTGGGCAAAAGCCCCAAATTTTACAATTAATTTCATGAGGAATTCGACTCATGGGAGTCAAATTATAGGTACTGAGGTAAAAAGGATTGTTACAGGGAAAAAAATTTCCATGTGAAGCTTAATTACAACACTTCAACAGTGACCATGGGAAGAGTTTCAAAATTGGGCATTTTTGGGTATTTTGGAAAAAATCAAAATTAGGTGAAATTGGAAAAATTTTGGTATTTTTTCGTACGCTGACATTAGCATGACATGGGGGCCACGTGTCATATGACGTGGTATAAAAATGACATGTACTGTCATGGTGGTACATACACGGTGGCATGGTGGCATGGGTGACAGGTGACTTAGCACCACAGTGGTGGGCACCCTCCTACCCATGGAACCCAGAGGCTGGATCCGCAGAAATAAATTTTTGGGGGGTCGAGTGGGGTTAGCCTAACCCAAAGAAAGGAGGGATGAAATGCATGGATGTGTGGCAGATCACCCCAACCCTAACCATGTTTATGTATTTTTTCACATCCCCACCATGTTAACGGTCAGTGCGGAAGGGGCGCCGAAATGTTACGTGGATTGTTGATCCCCGTCGGTGCTCATCAAACGATGACCGTTGGATTGTAACTGTGTGAAAATATGGGCGCCAATGTGTATGGGTGAGGAATGGGGCCCTCCCATCCCCAATACCTAATATAAAGGTGCCACATGGTATCCAAGGGCCTATGGTACCCATATTATAAAATTAAGAGCATGTCAGTCAAGGGGAGAAAGAGAACGAATAAGAGGTAAGAGGTCGATGGGGCAGGTCCAAGTGTACAAGGGAGATGACATGGAATCCTTCCATGGGTTCCTGGTGGACTTGGGTTCCACTCTAGCATCCATATTAGCATAAGGTAACTAAAATTAGCAGAAATTAATATAAATTTCTGGAAATTTTCGATGTTTTCCAGGTCATCTTTTTGCAGGGCATTTTTTAGGCCCTAAACAATGTTTTTAGCTACTCAAAAACACCAAGAAATAAGTATACCAAGGTACCCTCTATCTCTATAGCACAAATGAAATAGCTTGGAGAGATATTTCTAATGGTGTAAACCATTCATCAAACAGAGCTTTTATGAGGAAGTTATAGGCCAAAGAGTGAGGGATAAATTTTAAGACCCAGTTAACTTCTGAGGGCCATAAGTTCCCGCTTCGGAATCAGATTGGGGCATAAGAGAAGTCAATGGAATCTATTGAGCCATATATGACAGCAATGGATCCAAATTAAAATTCTAGGCACATTAAATATGTATAGGAGGTCATAGAAGGTGCATGTAGCATTCAGGGCCAAAAATATTAATTGGCCTGAAACTTCAGCAAGTTGTATCTAGCATCCCAGAACCCAAATAGAGGTGAAACTTGAATATATTGTCTATATTATGTTTATTAAGGAACCTAGTTGGGATCCTATCAAAAATCCAAAAGATCATGTACAAAAATTCATAAATACAATTCAGATTTTCACCTGGTTGGGGTGTGAACAGAAGGAATTAATGGGTAATAATCAAATGGCCATAAATTTCTGCTCAAGACTCATAAGTGAGAAAGAAAGTAGTCATTGGAAATTTATTGGAAAAAAGATCCCATATATTCATCTAGAATATTAAATTGGACCGTTAAATTCACAAGGAATCAGAAGAAAGAAATTGTGATACTCTCATGGAACATAAATGTGCCTAGTTTTTTATAGTTTTCCTAATTATTAGTCTAACAAATCTTGTTGATTGCACATTTTGCAAAGTTAATAGAATTTAGATCATAACAGGATCATCACAAAGCTCAGAAGCATGGAAGGCATGAAATATGCACAGAGGGATTACAACCATGAAGATGATATCATAGGGATGTATGTCAGTATGGGTAATGAAGGTACAAATTCAAATGGACATGGAGAAGCCAAGGAAGAAAGAATAAACTTGGTAGAGACCATAAAAATTTTGCAAAAGTATGTCCAAAGTTATAAATATGATAATGAGAGGCTTATGAAATATAAGGAGAAGCAAGAAGGATTCAACATCAAGTTGATGCAGAGCTTAGATAGAATAAAAAAGAAAATGGAGGAGACTGAGTCAAGAAAATCAGGGACTCCCAGGTATCATGATGAGAGAAGAAGAACAAGAATATTTGGAAGGCATCACCATCACTCCCCAATGCATTCAACTAGGAGAGCACACAATAGTTCAAGTCCATCCCCTATCAGGAAGCATAAGAAGAGGTATGGGGTGGATGAACTATGGGGGGAATGAACAAAATTGGGCCCCCTACATATGATGGTGAGAACAAGAGGGATGAGGATGCGGAGACATGGCTTCTAGGCATGAGGAAGCATTTCCATTTGCATAATTACTCTTCACAAGAAGAAGATAGAATTTTCATATAACAACTCAAAGAAAAAGCATCATTGTGGTGGGACCAGTTTGTGCAAGTGCAATACATATATGAGAAAAAGGTTACTTGAAGAGAATTCAAAAGGTGTTTTCAAAAGAATTACTTAACCAAATGATATTGTGATAAGAAAATGGAGTTCTTTGAACTCAAGCTTGGGAGTATGACCATAGATGAGTATGAAAGGAGGTTTTTAGAGTTGTTGAAATATGTTTCTTTCATTAAGGATGAACAAGTTAAGATTCAAGGTATTTGAGTGGGCTTCCATCATTTATGAGTGATAAGATCCAGTATGATGATCCCAAGACACTAGAGGAAACTATAATGAGGGATAAACGCCTTTATTATTATCACAAAGGAAGACCAACTTTCCAAAATTCTTGGGAAGACAAGAAGAAAAGCAATATGCAACAAAGGAAGAAGGGGACTAAGCCACCATTCTTCAAAAATAATTCTTAGGGATGACTAGCTCCTAAAGAACCCAAAATGATTGAGACAATGGGGCAAAGACCAAGGCAGACACCTACTCAATGTTGGGTTTGTGGGGGAGATCATATGTATAGATATTACCTTCACAGAGGTGAAAAAGTGAGGATTTTTCACAATGTACAGCAATTTGAAACAATGGAAGACATGAGAAGAAATGTACCTAGTATCTACGTAGCCCTGGATAGCAAGAAAGATGAGTTTCAGTCACGTATGATTGAAGTGGAAGGTAATATCAACAACCAACCCATTGATATTTTAATTGATTATGGAGCTAGTCATAGTTATATAGATCCTAATATGGTGGAAAGATTTCAATTGTCAAGAATCAATCTTGGAAAACCTTGGTTAGTGCAGCTAGCTACATGAACTAAGAGGAATATTAATGAGATGTTTAAGGCATGCCCAATGGACATGAATTGAATAAGCACAAGGGAAGATTTGAATATCATACATTTGGGCTCATATGACTTCCTAATCGATATGGATTGGTTGGACCAACATCATGCTATCATAGACTATTATAATAAGGAATTTACATTCTTGAATGAGGAAGGGAACTTAAGGATAGTTCAAGGAATTCCCATAGCAGTAACCATCAGAGAAGTTTCAACCTTGCAACTAAAGAAAAGTTTCAGGAAATGGTGTCAAATATTTGTAGCACATATGGAAGAGACACCTAAAGATAAGGTACCAAGTATTGAATATTATGTAGTCCTAAGAGATTTTGAAGATCTATTTAAAGAAATATCGGGATTGCCACCTAAGAGAGATATTGATTTCTCCATCAATATGATTCCCATACAAGCCCCAGTATCCAAGACTCCTTATAGGATGACTACACCAGAACTGAAGGAATTTCAAATGCAACTTGAAGATATTTTTAAGAAGGGGTATATACGCCTGAGTGTGTCACCTTGGGGTGCCCTAGTATTGTTTGTTAAGAAAAAGGATGGAATGTTGAGACTTTGCATTGACTTCAAACAGTTGAACAAGGTAACTGTGAAGAACAAGTATCATTTTCCAAGGATATATGACCTCTTTGATCAACTGAAATATGCTAAGATATTATCCAAGATTGAGATTAGGTCATTCTATCATCAAGTAAGAATTAAATAAGAATACATTAGAAATATTGTCTTCATAACAAGGTATGGCCATTATGAGTTCATAGTGGTGTCATTTGGGTTATCAAATTCATCGATTGTCTTCATGTGTTTAATGAATGGTATTTTCAATGATTAATTAGATATGTTTTTCATTTTCTTCCTAGATGACATTCTTATATATTCTAAGTCTAGATAGGAGCATGAGAAGCACTTGAGGATGGTTTTTATAGCAAGATTTTCCTCACCATTTCTATCTTGCACAGAGGGCTTTTTTCCATTTCCCTATGCAGACTTATCATCCCTTTTTGATGAATCCATAGCTAAAAATATACATTTTTCCACATATATGCTCCCTATCTGCTATGCAAGATGCGTATACGCTGACTGCTCCACTACAGCCCGTGTACATTGGGATTTGTGCCAAAAAATACAAAATGAGGTCGAGTTTCCATGTCACAACAGAAGATCTCTAATCCTTGGCCTTCCATATAATGGAAACGTTCTGACTCAGCCCTTCAATTGCATTATGAAGGCTATAAGATTACAATTTCGATCTATGGAAAAGAGGAGAAAGAATTCAACTTTGAGAGAAAAGTTACTCTAGAGAAATTACTTCATATTGAGTCTACATCCCTTTGTCCCTCAATTTTGAACACAGTGTTCAGCGCCCAAGCTCTTTCCCTATTGTTGAGAGGACCTAATTGCCTCTTTCCTATGAGCTTGCCTTTGGTGGAGGATTGAAGTGGTGGAGACCCAGTTGGAAGGAACTTGGTTTCTTGGTTTCGAACCATGCCGACATAGAAGTTTGTATCATTGTCACTTCTTCTGATCAATTATTAATAGAAATACTCCTTTCCCGTCCTATTGGTATCTTGCAAATATATGATTATTATCCATGGGCGTGTTTGTAATGTTTATTAATGGATTATGTTATTTGATGTGTTAACCTCTTATATATTATCATTGTATACTTGCTCTGCTCATTTGTTGAGAACTTCTTGCAGGTATAAGGCTTTGGGTCAAAGTGCTCAATGGTGGAACATCATCAAACGTTGGATCGAGGTAGGCCTCTTTCTTATATTGCACATTATTTTATATAGCATATGTTGGAATTGAGTTGATTTATGTAGTCATACCTGTCTGTTGTGGTTTACCCTTGGCCATAGAGAGTTTTTCCCTTGTAACAGAAATGATGACTCCACTGGGGAGAGATCTTCCTTCTAAGGGTTGAAGTACTTTTTATTCTTACATTGCTCTTTTTCCTTTGTGTTTCTTGTTGTATCACTGCTTGACATGTCCGGTTCACTCTGGGTCTAAGTTTTGAGCCTTTTCCCCTTGCATGGCCTTGTTTTAAAGCATATACGCCCTTTTTTCCTTGACAGTCGCGTATACACGCTTGTTGTCTCACTGCAAGAAGCGTATATACACTTTGTTCTCCTGAACAGTCACGTATACCACTTCCCCTGGCTTGTTTGCTTGGTTTAGTGACTGTTGGGTAGGATTTGAAGATTGTTGAGCCTTCTTAGGTCTCTGTAGTGTCTATTGAGATCATCTGGGATGACAGGAAACCTGTTTGGAGTTGAATTTTTGGGCAGAGTCTTTCTCTTTGTTTTCCATTTTTTATTTGTCCTTGTTCTCTGGACTGTTTGCGTGGTTGCTTGGTATTCTGCTTGAGTTATTGTTTTTATAAATAGCAGAATTTATATATCAGGTTGCTCATCAGTCTGTGCATTTTCTTTTTAGTATATTGAAAATACAAAAAATAGGTATTTTGCATTGGTTGGCATTTTCGTCTTGGAATCTTTATCATTAGCTTAGCACATTTAGTGAAAGATTGTGTTTTACTTATGAAATGCAGAGTTGAAATTGAAGACTACACTGTTCTTATTAGCATATCATTCATTGAAAAGTTAAATATTGACTTTGCATTATATCCGTATTTATTTTCTTACAGAGTCATAACACCATGAGTTTCAATTCCATACCTTTTTGAGTAACCAAGACCAATAAAATTTACGCTTTAAACTAAAATTGATTGGTCACGATTTTATTTTTAGGGTGCACAAACTAGCCTAGGATTTAGTGCCATGGAATAGGATTTTGTGAGTAAACTTCTCCAAGGCAATTAAATCAACATATGTGTCTGATACAGGGAGTTGAGAATTCCTTTGTATAATTGGCAATATCAGGAGGTTCTTCTCACACCAGAGTTAATCACGAGGTCGTGCGAAGTTAGTTGAAGGGATAACCCCTGGATACTCACCTAGCGTTAGAGACATTTCTGTGGATTTATTCATGTTTGGGGATATTGCTAGTACCCATACCTCTGTGAGAGGCGGTGCTTTCAAGGTTTTGGGCTTTGCTACCCTTCCCATACGGTGATCTGGACTTACGATTGTTCTCCTGTGCATTGGTTATACAGTGGTTGATTAGTTGCTTGACTTAGGTATCTCATAGGTTACTTCCAGGGGTTATTCTGCTTGTATCCTGAGTCATATAGGGGTCGGACAACACACAGCCTTTATGGAGGATTACCTCTCCGAGGGGATCTGACTAACTGGTTGTTAATCCTACGAGGACCCTTATAAATGATTTTGTTACTTCCAAACTTTAGCGGGGAGTCTCAGGTCCCTCTTGGATGAGATATACCTTCTTTAGCGAGGGAGGCCACTCAACCACTTTAGCCTGTTTTCATGCATATTGGTCGTTTGACTTTTGGTATTCTCTTTGACTACTAATCGACCTTACGCGTCTATTTTTGGTTTCATCATTATGGATAGTGGAGTTTCTTTTGCTCCCTCATTCATTGCTACCCACCCCATGATACCTACTAATTTCATGGGGACGGACTCTTCTGTTTTTTACAATGGTATGCAGAACTACAATGCTCAGTCCGCACCTTGGGTCTCTAGCCATTTTTCTGTTTATATGCCTTCCCTCGTGCAACCCTCTCCCTGGCCCAAATATATGAATCCTAGCATTGGACCTGGGAGCACCATGGCTCTGATGCCTACTTCTTCATTTGATATGATTCATGTCCCCATGGGAGGTTGGAACCTTCCCCCCTATGGATCCAATACTAGGTATGCTCTTTCAGAAGCCAGTACTCATATGGGCACCTATCCCACTTATTACACCCCACCCATGTATATTTCATCTGCCATGTCAGTTCCTTCGAACACTTTTTCCATGATAGGTCCTCAATTACCACCAGGTCTTTCATATGGAGAGAATCAATTTTACAGTTCGGGCTACCCTCTTTATGGGACCCCTTCACAAGGGGGAAACATATATCTTCACTCAAATAATCCTTATCCTACCTCGGTCTCTTCACAGACCTCAGTGATGATGCTCGTCCAAACATCTTCAGACCATTTTGGCATGAACCAACACCTTTATGGGCTGGGGAAAGAGGTACACCAAGATCCTGCCTGGCTTGCAATTTTTCAGAATCAATCTTTCCTTGGACCATGCCACCATCTATCGCCAGCCCAGTCACTATCAGTCATACTGGTGCTCCATTTCCAACCTCTACCAGTCATGTCAGAGATGGGTCGACTTCTTCTACAAACTATGTCGACAGCTTGCCCCCAACCTCTACCAATTATGTTGGGGGCACCGTTATTTTTTCACCAAATCATAACAATGTCACATCTCCTGCCTCTATTCATCATACAGGAGATGAATCTCTTTCCCCTGCTAGTTACATCGAGAAGCCTAGACGTCTCAGACGTAAACTGAAATTCCTTTGCAGGACTTGCGAAGAAGTCACCTTACTCATTTGTGCCCAGTTACTGTCGGGATACCGGAAGCATGGGGCTCACCCAAAAGCCTTTCAGATTCTGAAGCCTTCGTGGTTTCTCCTCACACCACTTCTCCCTTGATCATGTCGGTGGTTTCACCGATGAAATATTCTCCTGACCTCACCCCCTTTGTTAAAGTTGAAGCATCTCTTACCCCCATTACTATGCATCCTCTTCATCCTTTAATTGAAGAAGTGGCCACACCAATGCAATCTCTAGCCAGACCTACTCTCCCTGAAGAGAATTATGCACCTTTCAGTCATGTCATCAACATTTCAAATCCTCCCCCTTCTGAAAGAGAGAGATTTATTCTTTCCCAGAATGTTCTTCCTCCAAGTCCTGACGAAGTTCCCTTCAATTGGAACAATCTAATGGGTCATCCCATTCCCCCACCTATGTCTTTTCCATTAAGAGACTTTATTTGAACCATCATGGAGACTGTAACCTCCATTATCACTTTCTCCTCCTCGACTTGGAGAGCCTTGGTTTTTCCCAAGCTTTTGTCAGCTATCCGAGAGATACTGACTTTTCGCAGAAGACCGAGACGGGAGCCTTGGCCTCACCCTTTACATGTTGATTAAGATAGAAAAATGAGTCTCAGTTAAGCTCTTTTCCAACTCGTCTAAAAAATGAAAATATCACCGAGTGATTTTTCCCTTTCACACTCATTAAAGTTGGACTTGAAAGGTCATGAGTATTAGTTAAGCTCTTTTCCGACTCACTATCAAATATAGAAAAGATTGTCGAGTGAACTTGTCTTTTTCACACTCGTAAACTGGATTTGAAAAGATGTTTATTTGGCACAAGTTTACCCATTTTTTACACCAAGTAGACTAAAAGATATAAAAAAGGACATTTTTTGGCATTAAGTTTTGATTGCATCTCATGCCCTCACTTGCATTATTGAGCCTTTAGACGGTTCTCACTTTGCATTATAAACCATTGCCTAAGTAGTTTTCATTCTCAACCAAGCAGAGCCTTGTTTATATCCTTTGCAATTTGACACCCTATACCCTGGAGGGAACATCACCCCGAGTGTCCATCTCCCGCATGAATTTCCTTGCATTAAGCATAGGTATGTTCCACTACTGGAACTATTTTTGCTTATTTTCAACACTCATTCCCTCCTCTGTATCATAGCATTCATTTGTTATGAAAAATCAAAAAATACGGGCGGGAAGGGAGTACTATATTGTAATTGGAAGCAGTCATGTCACCTTTGAACAGAGTACAAAGTTATTGAGTCCTTGTGTCATCATAATTTTGGCTTTATCATGGCCTTAGGAAGATGATCTCGCTACAAAGTTTTCTCTACCGACTAGTTACTCTTCCAGTCTCTATAGAGAATGTTATTGATGCCTCCTACATCTAATTGTCACATCATTGAGTCTATGTTATCGAATTCCACCATATGCCTCATGCTCTTTTTCAAAGGAAGTCTATCAACTTGTGTTGGCCACTCCTCAGAAATATTGACTTTGCATGTCGGCCATACCCTCAGTTTGTCTCAAAATCACATGATACTTTGGTCTTATCATGCACCCTAGCCCTACTTTCATAATTGGTAGGTCACCTTGAACCCAAAAATCAACATTTCATCATTGGTTGTTGACTAGGTGGTTTCCCTTATGTTCGATGACAAGACATCTATTCACACTTTGGGATTCGTGTAGTGTCTTGGAAGCCATCAGCCTTATTGGTGGTTTCCTCGCATTTGTGAGCATTTTTTCATCATTGGCTTCTATTCAAAGGGTCTTTTTTGTGTACCGCTTGCATTTGGCACACACGAAAGATGCACATGGTCATTGGTTCGTGAACGTGTTCTTTGTCCGATCTCCACCAAATCATGAAGCTTCTCCTTTGTTCCTCGTGCTGACTGATGAGAGATGTCTCAATGCTCTCCTTTTAGCGGGTCTCTTTCCATCAACTTCAGATCATCTATTCTAGATATGGGACCTAGAGTTTTATAAGTACCTTGAGGCTTGTAGTCATTAGTGGCAGGCCCTCTCGCCATTGATAGATGGGAATACATAAATGTCTCCTGGTCAATGGATTTCTCAAGTGTTCAACATCGACTCCTTTTTTCACACTTGTAGGAATGTACTCGGTGCCTTGATACTTACTTTCATTATTGGTAGGATGTCTCACGTTTGTTAACAGTATACCTCAATGACCGATAATCAAATGATGTCTCATCATGTTCAACCTCAACTCATTTATTCACATGATGTAGACTTGCACCCTTGGCGAATAGTGTAGAAGACTTGAAGACATCACTATGTGGCCATAGATTTCCTAAGTTGTTTCTTCTCCTTCATTGGACCAATACCTATTTGACTTCAGTGATCAAGGGAGATCATATTGTACTCCATGATATATAGATATATTCAGATTGATTTTGAGACTGGTCTCACTGGGCCTTGTTCGTGACTATGACATCTTTTGGCATGTAACAGCATTTATATTTTCCTATTCATGGCCATGAACACTTGTTTAGTATATTCTCCACATGTATCTGCATTGTATTCTTGGCAGCCATGTATGAAAATTAAATACATAATGTAATGAGCAATTGAGTTCATCCAGCTGGTTCCCTACCACTCCACTTCTGGGTTATTTATAATGCATTTCGGCCATCGCAGATACTCCTCTGATCTCACACATTAGGGGGCATCTATTATAGAAATATTTGCCTCACCATTTCTATATTGCACAGAGGACCTTTTTCCATTTCCCTGTGCAGACTTATCATCCCTTTTTGATGAATCCATAGCTAAAAATATACATTTTTCCACATATACGCTCCCTATCTGCTATGCAAGATGTGTATACGATGGCTACTCCACTACAACCCGTTTACATCGGGATTTGTGCCAAAAAATACAAAATGAGATCGGGTTTCCATGTCACGATAGAATATCTCTAATCCTTGGCCTTCCATATAATTGAAACGTTCTGACTCGGCCCTTTAGTTGCATTCTGAAGGCTATTAGAGCACAATTTCGAGCTATGGATAAGAGGAGAAAGCATTCAACTTTGAGAGAAAAGTTACTCTGGAGAAATTACTTCATATTGAGTCTGCATCCCTCTGTCCCTCAAGTGTGAACACAGTATTCGGCCCCCAAGCTCTTTCCCTATTGTTAAGAGGACCTCATTGCCTCTTTCCTATGATCTTGCCTTTGGTAGAGGATTGAAGTGGTGGAGACCCAGTTGGAAGGAACTAGGTTTCTTGGTTTCAAACCATGTCGACATAGAAGTTTGTATCGTTGTCACTTATGTTGATCAATTATTAATAGAAATACTCCTTTCCCATCCTATTGGTATCTTGAAAATATATGATTATTATCAATGGGCGTTTTTGTAATGTTTATTAATGGATTATGCTATCTGATGTGCTAACCTCTTATATATTATCATTGTATACTTTCTCTGCTCGTTTGTTGAGAACTTCTTGCAAGTATAAGGCTTTGGGTCAAAGTGCTCAATGGTGGAACATCATCAAACATTGGATCGAGGTAGGCCTCTTTCTTATATTTCACATTAGTTTATATAGCATATGTTGGAATTGAGTTGATTTCTGTAGTCATACCTGTCTGTTGTGGTTTACCCTTGGCCATAGAGAGTTTTTCCCTTATAACAATGGTGTTACAGGTATTGAGGGAGCATCTATTGTATACCAAATTAAGCAAGTTCTCATTCTACCAGAAGAAAATTCATTATTTGGGGCATATCATTTCAGAGGAAGAGATGGCAGTGGATCTAGAAAAGATAAGGTTCACTGAAGGATGGCCAATACCAAGGAATGTCTCTTAGGTGATATCATTCATGGGATGTTAAGCCCTAAATAGTGGCTCATTACCCATTAATTGGGTCATATTATATTAGTAATGTTATTTTATTTATGTCCTCTTTAGGCCATTAGTTGTAATTATACCTCCTAGTCTCCTATATATACCAAGGAGACATTTTCATTTTGAATCATCTTGTAATTATACATTTATGTGGGCATAAGGAGGTTGCCCCCTCAAAGAGGCTTATTATCTTAATTTATCTCTTTTTCAAGGCATTGAGTACTTATTCTGAGGTTTTTCTATGCTATATTGATATTTGGTTCTTAACATATGGTATCAGAGCTCAAGGTCTTGGGGTTTCGCTGCTACATCTGAGCAACCTTCGCATTTTCTCTATAACTTGTTTTGTACAATGTTTCAGAAGGAACATATTGGAGGGTATTTACTAGATGGATCCAGGTGTGTTGCGTTAAAATTTCATCTCCTGAGGCCTTATACTTTCGGAGATACAGCCTGTGCAATATAGGGTTCTGGAATCTTCCTGAACTTAGTCATTGCGGAATTTTCACTATAAAAAAATTTATGTAATGTTTCAGACCCTGAACGTCGGATTCTATTCACAGAAATTAGTAAGGTATATGTGGTAAAACTATCAGATTCTAGGTCATCTTACATTTGTATATACACCCTGTGGAAGATAGGGTATCTAACTAGTCCTATTCACTAGTCTCAAGAAGGTGTTCCAAGTAACAATCATAACTTCTTCCTAGAGTATCCAAATTGAGTGAGACTAATTTCATTGGATAGTGGACAGTCTATATTATTTCTGGTATGAGTTTTAGAATTTTATATCAATTATTTTGTGCGGGGCACACTATACAAGTGATATCTTCTGAAAAGGAAACAAATCAGAAAGTTGTGGGGAAGCTACCGTAAATTCCACTTGGCACATCCAATTTTGATCAGACCTGTGGAATTGCAGAGAAGAAATATCAGAGAAATACAAAAAATAAATTTTCATACCCAGAAGGGCCGAAACTTTGGAGATACAGTAGAAGAAAGATTTTCTAGAAGAACCACCTCAAAATCAAGGTTCAAAAGTGATACTTGGCCAACATGCCACCCAAAAAGGGAAATTCTACACCAAATAAGCTTCCAAACAATCCTACTTGGACTCTTGATGAAGGTGAAGAAATTTGTAGGGACATAAATTATTTACAAAAGAAGATAGTATCAAAAGATGAACTACAAGAGATGGAAGCTAAGTTGGAGGCAAAGATGGATGGTTTCATTGAAGGATTGAAAAATTTCATAATAGAGAGGACACCTGAAAGTGAAAATGTATCCCATGAAATTCATGATGAGGACACAAGGAAGGTGAATAAAGAATGGAGAAACTCTAACTTTGGGTTGAAGACCAACCACGTTCCTAAGATCGATATGAGGAAGTTTGATGGCAAGGACCCTATCACATGGATACTTCAGATGGAGCAATTATTTTATCTACATAATGTGCCACATACACAAAAGGTATGAATTGCTTCTTTATATTTAGAGCCCAATCAATTTGTATGGTATAGATGGATTTTTTCTCTCAAATCACTCATCACTTGGACAATTTTCACGGAAGAAATGATACCACACTATGAGGATACAAGGAGCAATACCTTCTTTAGCCAATCGGTAAATCTCAAGCAAAAGGGTTCGGTTACAGAGCACATTGAGAACTTCCAAAGATTGAATATAAAGGTAACAGATATTCCAGATGAGCACTTGATTGATGTATTCATAGGAATGTTAAGAGATAACATTCAACAAGAGGTTCACCTTTGGGAACCCAAATCATTGGAGAATGCATTTAGGGTGGCAAGAAATGTTGAAAGTAAAAATATGGATATGGCTACTAGAAGGACCAATCCTAACATGTATAGAGAGAATAATGCTCCTTCTTCTAAAACACCTCAACCTACAAGGTTGACACCTCAACAATTGGAGGAAAGAAAAGCAAAGGGTTTATGTTTTAATTGTGACAACAAGTACAGTAAGAGACATAAGTGTGGTGAGAAGAAATTATTCTACATAGATTGTGAAGAGGAAGAAGAACAAGAACATGAACAAGAACCATCTCAAGATGAAAATGTAGAATCAATTTCATCTGAAGAGTTGAATCCCACTATATCATGTAATGCATTGGCTGGAATTACCACTCCTCAAACCCTCAAGATCGAAGAATATATCAAAAAGAAAAAGGTAATAGTCCTAATTGATTCTGGCAGTATTCATAATTTCATTCATTATAAATTAGTTGAATATCTCAATTGTTTTGTATATCCATCACCAGAGTTTCAAGTAATGATTGCAGATGGAGGAACTATCAATTGCTCAGGAAAATGCAATAACATCAATCTTACTATGGGGGAATATTTAATGAATAGTCCAATGATTTCTATACCCATGGGTGGTGTTGATGTTGTACTAGGAATCCAATGGTTACAATCATTAGGAACGGTGGCTTTTAATTTTCAAGAACTTTTCATGAAATTTTCATTGGAAGGAAAATACATTGAGTCAAGAGGTATCACGGGGAAACCTGGTAAGGTGATAAGCTCTAATGGCATGACAAAATTATTGAAAAAGGGGCATCAAGGTGTTATTTCACAACTATGCTCACTAGATGTTCAAACATCTAAGCCCTATATTCCTCTACATCTCCAAGGGATCATTGATAAGCATTCCAAAGTATTTGAAGATATTCCCAAAGGTCTTCCACCCACTCAAAATCATGATCATGATATTCACCTAATTCTTGGGAGTGTTCTTCCTAACATCAGGCCATACAGATACCCTTATGCCCAGAAGAGTGAAATTGAGCGCATGGTTGAAGAAATGTTAGAGGCTGGCATTATTAGACCTAGCCAAAGTTCTTACTCTGCACCGGTGGTAATGGTATTCAAGAAAGATGGCTCATGGCGTATGTGTCTAGATTATAGAGAACTCAACAAGATCACTATTAAAGATAATTTTCCCATTCCCATCATTGATGAATTGTTAGATTAACTACATGGAGCAATCTATTTCACAAAGTTGGATCTTTGTTCAGGGTATCATCAGATTAGAATGAAGGAAGAAGATATCCCAAAAGTAGCATTTTGAACTCATGAAGGCCATTATGAATTTTTGGTCATGCCTTTTGGCCTTACAAATGCACCTTCCACATTCCAAGGGTTGATGAATTCCATTTTCAATCCCTTCCTTCGAAAAACAAATTTAGTATTTTTTGATGATATACTAATCTATAGCAAGTCTTGGGAGGATCATGTGCAACATGTTGACAAGGTGCTACAACTACTAAAGGAGCAACAACTATATGCCAAACCATCCAAATGTTTCTTTGGAGTGAAGGAGGTAGA
>ML866596.1:29798-43004 GCA_009831015.1 Picea engelmannii
CTCAAAACTAAATTATGATAGGAGATATGAATTATCCTATCCAATACCTTTCCACTAACTACTTTCTTACTCAATTCTGAGCACTAAGCAGAAAGTTATAGAAAATTGAATATTTCCAATTTACCCCTTTTGTGCACCTTTCTCTAGGATGGTGTAAATAATCTCAAACACCAACTTTTTCCACTTACAGAGGTTAATTTTTTGGTGACCAAGGAAAATTTAATAAGAGACACAGATAACAATTCCATCAAATAATTCACAACAACTCTCATATTATCAAACTAATGCTCCAGTCAAAATCTGTTGCAATCTAGAAATGACAACTTTGCCCCTTTGCACTTTCTCCTAGCTTAGCAATTTTAGCCATGTTCATGCATCCCTACACCAAATCCTTTGGGATTTTGACAGAATCTCAATGGGGTATGTTCATGAATATCTTTTGAACGATCTGTCAAAAAATCACCTTCATCTAGGCTCATAGTTATGGCTCACAAAATTTTGGTTGTTTTACATTTCTATCCCTATATGTTACAGGTGTCTTCTTTCTCTTCCTATACATTTTTATGTACCCAAATTCCAAATGTGGTTCCATGGATTAATTATATGGTTACTAAACTTTCCATATACTTCCCTTGTTCCCTAAACTGACTTTGGAGCGAGGCGTTATGCCCTCTGGAAGTAAACCAAAGCCAAAATATAAACCTTGTATTGTTTCAATGGTAACGTTCTCATACGAGCTTTGATTTTCCCTCAGAATAGCTCATTGGAAATATCTCTCTAATTTATTTTATTTAATCTACAAATACTTTATGTATTAAAGGTAAACACAATTCTCATGAATTTCGACTACCCAAAAATGTCGTTTAGGGCCTCAAAAAATCTCCTGCAAGTTGATTACCTTCGATATTCATAAAATTTCGTAGAAAATTGACTATTTTACTATTATAAAAGTATTTTAATGTAAGTCATCGATCTAAAAATCAGTATTAATCTCCATTTTTTATCTTTTAAATCTTCCTTAGGCCCGCAAATGAAACTGCATTGTTGATTGCTAGATCGAAGCAATCTAGACCGTTGATTTTCCAACACTACATCGACAATCAGCAATCGGATAATTCCTTTGGTGAACCAAACTTGATCATCGATTTATCCAAGCCTCGATCATCGTCCATCATCCATTTCTCTTGGAAAACCAATTTTTCCCCATGAATCTCGTCGAACCCCAACCATCAATCATCAATGAATTTCCCTGGAAACCAACTTGTTTACAAAATTCATCAAAATATGATCATCATCGATCGACCATCAACCATCTCTTGGATGACATGAAACTATGCTAATGTTGCATGACAAGTGGATGATCATGTGGAAATATAGTTGATGTGGCATGACACATGGATGTTGATGTGGAAATGTAGTTGATGTGGAATGACACACAGATGCTAACGTGGAAAGAAATGTCGTCCTCCCCTTTCCTTTCATCGGTGACAGAAAAATTATTTTGAACAAATTGAACATCTCACCTATTATGTTTACCCTCAATCATAGACCACCGATGATCGATGATTTCATTTATTTGTTGAAATATTTCACCAATTTTCGTCGACCCTCGATCATCGACGATCGGTGATTTTCTTCGGCAAACAAAACACTTTTCCAAACTCACCAATATGACCATCAACGAATTATTTTTGGAAGAACCAAATACTTTTTCAAATCTCGTCGACCCGGCCATCGGCCATCAGCGATATCTCTTAGCGAACTCCAACACTTAGAAATTTTCAACCAAATACCAGATGAATCTAGGCCATCGATCTTCCATTCAAAATGATATCAATCGTTGATCCCTCAAACTTCTCCCAACTCTGTTGATGAGCCTCGACCATCGATCTACTCCATTTCTCAACCATCAAAATGAATCTTGACCATCGATTTGCGAGACTTTTCCAATATCCAAAAAACTTATGATTTTTTAATTCAACTAAATATGATGAATCTAGGTCATTGATCTCAAAATAAAATGTGATCTCAATCGTCGATTCATCAAACTTCCTCCAACTTCTTCAGTCGCCATTAAAACATCAATTTTGACCTTCCGAATCTAATTTAACTCTACAACCTGTATATTGATGCCATGAACCATATCTTCGATAACTATGAGGAATTTAAACTCGAATTTGCTCACGAATTTGGGGATTCCTCTCCGATTTTTCATTGTTTTCCCCCAAATTAGTCACAAATTGAAATATTTAACAACAAATTTTGTCAAATTTATGTTGGTTCTTAGCTCATATAGGTCCATTGTTTGAACCATAAGATCTAATACCGTAATGTAATATACCCCAGTTTAACTGAGGCCCATTGCAAGTGGAATACACATTAATATTAAGATTTTTTGTTGAATAATTTCTTGTAGCTTACCAGTTATAGATCACACACATATTTAACCATTTATGATAACATAATTTTAAATGGGTCTACAACATAATGGAAACTATAAATGAAAATGTTAAATAAACAACAAAATACCCAGTATTCATATAAACCATTTTCACAATGGAATAAACACAATAAAAACAATAGAACACTTATCTGTTAATAATTAACAAACTGGTTGCATATGAAGGACGAACCTCCCAACCATAGGTTCTACTATTCATTTTCTTTCAACAATAGGAAACCCTTGAGTTGAGGCTATCAGTCCACAAGGAGATCTTACCCTCTTGGTTATCCACTCTCCATACGTTGCAGCCCCAAAACCTAGGTTCTACTTCCGTAGTAGTTCCAATCCTCCATCTCTCTTCCCCACAACCTGCACAACCCAAGGAATGTGCCCCCTACACTATCCATAGTCCCTCGGGTTGTACCATTCATTTATTAAGTCTTAAAGTGGGTTTGGTTGGCCAGGACTCTCTCATATAGGGACTCCAAGAACTCTCAACTACTTCAGGATTGCTCACAACATCCTTCACAAGGATCTTGAGCCATTTACTCAATAGGAAAATTCACTACAGGCTTATAGCCCATTTTACACAAACAAAATTCACATTTCCATCGTACAACATATCCCAATAATGGTTTCCTCGAATCATAGCATGGTTTTGGCTCCTCCCAAAATCCAACTCCTCTCTTTCTTCCCAAAAATCTCCATGTAAAAATTGTCCCTCTTCTCCATACGAATTTCCCTTATTTTCCCTTTGTTTCTTGACTCTTACTCTTCCCAAAGATGATTATACTTCAATCCCCTACTCCCATAAATTTGGGATATGACTTCTCACACCCACCCTCTTACATGAATTCAAGTATTGGCATTGGGAACACTCAACAAAAATATAGAAGGTTTATCCCCCAATGATAATACAATTCAAGAGTGTGGGTTTGAATTAATATCCATGAATAAAATGAAGAAAAACGAGGTACTATCAGGATGCTAAATCTGGTATGTCTTTGACCATAATTTATCTCTAAGTTTGACTTTCCAAAAATGTCCTTTGTTGTCTTTTAGGACATCAAACAGTTGGGTAACTTTCTACTGATAATTTTTGTGGTTAAGTGTCCTTTTGAGGTTCCCTTGCAAGTGTTTTTCATACCAATGATTAGCACATACAACATAACTCAAAACACATAACACTCCTCTGAATATTTACAACTCTAAATGTTGATCTAACAATTCTAAGCGTCCATGAAATTGACCCATATGTTTTTGGTCAACATGACCCTGGAAAAACCCCCCATGGGGAAAACCAGTTTGGAGTAGACGTATATAGAAGGCTTCAAAGAAAAATTTACAACACAGAAAATATTTACAAGTGAACCTGATACAATAGCAACCCTTCTCAGAAGCCTTGGAGTCCCTTGAAGATGTCTATGCTAGCCTTTTGAAGCAAGGATCCCTTTGCCTTGGTGTGCCCCTCCTTCTTTGCTAGCCTTTGGTCCTCTTCCCTTATGTATTTTCCTTTGCCTTTGAGATTATTTACCCTTTCCTTTTCCCACTTGAAACCTTTGTGAAACCCTTTCCCTCTTGCCTTGGAATTAACACCCTCTACACAAGTGTGCCCTCCTCCTTGGCGGGGTGTTCACCTCCTCTGGTAAGACCTAAACAAATGGAAGTGCACCCTTAGCTTCCCACTAAGGCTTCCCCTCAAGCAATGCGGCCTTCATCCTCCATGAATCCTCTCACAAATAAGGTGTGCCCTCCTTGAATATGTGTGCCTCTTCTCCTCCAAGTGTGCCCTCAATATAGGAATGTGCCTTAGCTCATGTGAGTGCCTCCTCCTCCATGGAAGAACCTTTCTCTAAGCTATGCTCCTTCCCACACCTTAAATAGAAAACCCTCAACCTTGTGTGCCCTCCTCTCCTTAAGAAATTCACCCCAAGTGCTCTCCTCTTTCTCATCTCCTCTCAAGTGAAGAATGAATCTCATCTTTGCCCTATTCCCTCCTTTAGCCTCTCTTTGGCCAAACCCTAAAACATCAATGTGCTAAATCCAATCTAGAAAATTATAATCAATGGGTGAGATCTAATCCAAAAATCTCACTTAGGAAACCCACTTTCCTTAGTTTTATTTATGTCCTTTAACTCACCCACAAAGTGAATTAAATGTCACTTTAATGACTTAAGTGACATATTTTACATTTGACTTAAATCTCCTAAGTCAAAGTGAAATTAGAATCATAAAGTAAAGTAATGAGGGTAATAGTCCCCCCTTTGTGTTTAGAGACTCTCAAACACAAGGGGACCACTTTCCAAGGTACCCAAATCTCAACATAAAACCCCCTTTATCCCCCTCTCTTGTGGAATCTTAGCCCCTCATCATTATCGTCCCTCTTGTACCATAGCCGACGACTATCATTTTTATTAATCATTTAAATGTACATAATACATAGTTTGTCCCTCGGTCATGTTAATCAATACAAGATCTTTGTCCCAAACATATTGGCTCACTAGCCTAAATGACATTTATAAAATCACATTATGATTTGCAGGGTTTAAAACTAGGAATGTTACAACTTTCATATATCTGCATATACATAAGCACTCATATATAGAATGTGTGTTTATGGAAGTCGACCAGTTCTGTAAATGTGCATATATGGAAGCGTGCAGCCAACTTCCATAAATGCACATATACATAAGTTGGCTTACATAAATGTGCATTTACGAAATTCATTTTCTATATATGCACATATATGGGAGCACTTCCATAAATGCACATATATTGGAGCACTTCAATAAATGTGCATTTACGAAAGCCAAATTCTATATATGTAGCTTTCGTATATATATACAGAAGTAGTCGGCTTCCATAAATGTGCATTTATGGAAGTCGACCTCCATATATGTGCATATACGGAAGTGATTGGCTCCTATATATGCGCATATACAGAAGTCGCCTTCTGTAATTGTGCATATATAGAAGCACTTCCATATATGTGAATATACAAAAATTTCCTTCTGTAAATGTACATATACATAAGCACCTTTGTATATGCCCATATATGAAATATTCCTTATGTAAATGTGCATATACAGAAGCACTTCCATATATGCACATATATAAAAGTCAACTTCCATAAATTTACAAAAGTGGTCGACTTCCCTAAATGAACATATATAGAATTTGGCTTCCATATATGCATATTTATGGAATTCAGCTTCTAATATATGCGCATTATGGAAGTCAAATTCCATATCTCCTTATTTTTATTTTATATGTGCACACTTCTATATATGCATGCTTTCATATATGTGTATTTACAAAAAATTTATTATGTATATGTGCATATATGGAAGTGGCCTTCTATAAATGCACATATACGAAAGAACTTATGTATATGTGCATATATGTAAGTTTCCTTCTGAAAATGTGTATATACGGAAGCACTTTTGTATATGTGCATATACGAAAGCCGACTTCCATAAATTTACAGAAGTGGTTGGCTTCCATAAATGTGCATATATGGAATTTTCTCCCCCTATTAGTGACTCTAATCCTATAGTGGATCCCTCTCTATGTGTCCTCTCTTTAGCTCCAAAAAACCTCATGCGGCCACTAGGCTCTCTTATTTCAAAACTAGACAAAGGCATAGATGTGATTCTAGCTACCATAACACTTGAAAAATAAATAAGTTTGGATGTTGTCGAGAATGGGTTGAGGGATAAGTGTTGATGCTTGTAGCATGGGACAATTATTTTCACATAGTTCTACGTGTCTAGACATGTGGAATTCATCCAAATATTTATACCTTGAGACTTTACTTTAATTAAAGGAAATGTTAAAGTAAAGTGGTTTTATTAGTGGGTTGATTTTTATTTAAAGAAATTATTTAATTAGCATTAGTGAATTAAATAAAAACCATTGATATCAAGTGAGGTGAGAAGTAATATCAGTCATCAATCACTTTGGAGATTAGGGTTAGGTCATAGTTCAATCTTATAAAAGAAAGGCAAGGATGAAGCATAAGATAGTTTTCACATAGAGATATAAAAGAAGGACTTTTTCTAGTGTGGAGTCATTCGAGAGTGGAAGTAAAGAAGGATTTTTTATTACACTTGAGAGAGAAAAGAAGGACCTTTGTTCAAGAGAGATTTGGATCATGAAGGACTATGATTCAAAGAGATATTGGATAGGTGGAGAATGTATTTCATCTAGAGATCTAGTTCAAAGGAAGAGAGAGAATAGTTGTACAGCAGAAGGATTGATCGCTACAGAATAGTGTAGGTATTATGGTATAGGTCAAATAGAACAATGTTGGTTTCAACATAACAATTATGTAGATAGTGCAAAACAGCACAGGTACCAACGTAACAGTCGTGTTGTTGTCATACAGTTTCCAGCAGATCAATCAGTCATGTTTTGATGTAATTTTCCTCTTTTCTATTTGGGCCATTTTCCGAGTAAGGGATCCCTTGTAATATTTGAAGTTAATTGAATGATAAGATTATTTGATGGGCATAATATCTTTGTGTATTGTGTTTGAGATTTTTCTTTCCAGTATTGCTTCCACTATCGTTATTTGAGTTTAATATTCCAGTAGTGTATTTTTGTTTTATGAACTACTAAGATGATTTGCAGTAAGGAAATAACTAGATATCAAGATACCTAGGTGCTAGAGTAAGGGGATTTCAACATGGTATTAGAGTTGTCACTCTGAGAGGGAGCCAATATTAGGTTGCACAACAGAAAATCTATTAGATCTGAGTGACCGAGATATAGATCTAGTTAATATCTAGGGTTACATCAATAGATATATTGAATCAGGAGTGTCACAGTGGGTGTTTGAAGGACCATGCACATATCCACTATATTTTGTAGAAAATATATAAAATCTGTATGATATATTAGCATATATATAAACCAGTAGGAAGAAATAAAAGCATAGATTTCAAAGAAACATCCATACTGCAGTCGGATCAGTCATCGAAGACAGCACGACTATTTTGGTACAAGTCAAATAGATTGCATGGGTACTCTATTATAGGTTTTGCGGTAACAACACGGGTATCAGTATACAGGTCACGCAGAAAAACGACATTATCAGCATACAATTCGTGTGGAAAATCATGAGTATTAATATACAGGTCACATAGTTAGTGCATGAAGAGATCGTGTAGGTTAGTATAGGGGCAGTTTCAGCAACTAAGGAAAATAAGAAGGTTCGAGCAGTAGGCAACAAATTCTGGATAGCATAATATTTATATTGGGTGGATTACTGAGCAATGGCAGAAGGTCAAGAAACTATCAAGGAGATCTCAGATAGGTGGAGAAGGACTTCCATTTAGAGATCTAAGCCACGAGAGAGCACATAGGATAAAAGGAATTTTTCTCATCTACCTAAGTCATCCACTTTGGAGAAAATATAGACTTTTGCTCAAGTACTTGAGCCATGAAGGACATTGACTCAAGGGGATATCATATGGGTGAAGAAGGAATTTCATCTAGAGATCATAGGATGATAGATCTATTGGAGTCAGTGACTCATACATAGAGCAAAGAAGAAATTTTTCTCAAGGAGATCTTATCAAGGGGTGAAGAAGGACTTTCACCTAGAAATCTATTCAGTACAAAGAATAAGAGAAGTCGACAAGGAAACAACAAATAGATATGGTAATAAGGATAGATCTAGGTAGATATGAGCAGCAGATCTAAGTCAAATAATCCATAGGAGTAGTTGGAGCAACATCGTCAATAGAAAATAGATTTGGTAGCAAGGATAAATATGGGAATTAGAGCATTTGTAGGTACAAGATCGTACAACAGCAACAAATGTGTTAGGTTGCAAGAGTTGGTTATTTCTCAGTGGATAGAAAATACACACAAAGTAAGATAGGATATCTCATTGTCTAGGTGGAGAAGGAATTTCATCCAAGTGTCTAGGGATAGGGCCTGAGAAAAGGATCAAAGGGGAAGCAAGGGAGATAACATACAGCAAGATCGAAGGACTCGTCTTGAGGTATGATAGGATAGGTTATTTGTTGTGTTGTATTATTCCTTAGGTGTACCATTATCCTAGGATGAGAGCCTATATTTTATATTAATAAAATGAACTAGAGGTAGAAGAACGAGATCTATTCAATAGTCTGGAGGAGGACTCAGGGACCCATGTGGAGATTGATAATGATGCCAAGTATGAAATGAATGGGAAGGGAATTTTCATGTTATAACTTGAGTTGAGAGGTTTGTTAGAGGCCCAAGATGTGCTTTATGTACCAAAACTAAAGAATAACTTACTCTCATTTTCAATTTTGGAGGACATGACTTTTTCCATGAATTTTTAGAGAGAGAAATTATTCATACATTTAAAGTGAGCTAGCCCTGACACAACATTTAGCATTGTTGTCAAATATGGAAGGTTATATAGGTTGTAGGTCCAGCCTATAAGAAGATCCAAGGGGATTTTGGATCATGGATCGATGTCAGTGAAAGAGGACGGGGAGAAGGAGGCTTTGAAGGGTGAATAGCCGAAGGATTAGCAAAGTTCACAGACTTCCAGTGTGGAGAGTCAACCTTCAAATGGGAAGAGGGAGTTATCCCCTTCTAGTCCTGTTAGGAGACCAAGTTGGTACGAGATGACATTGATGGATGCTCAAGAGTAGGAGGCTTCTAGGAGCACATTGAGGGAGAAAAAGCCTTCGATGAAGTTTCTAAACTTTGTGGCATTTATATGTAGTTTCATCGATCCTATAACTTCTAGTATTCATAGAGAATCTAACCAGCAAGGTTGGATGGATGTTAGTGAGCACGATGATGTTTGCGACATTATGTTAGGGTCAAAAGGAGAACTATTTCCAGGTGGTTGTTCTAGAAATACCTTCTTCGCTAAGAGGGAGTGTTGATGTTTGTAGCTTCAGACAAGTATTTCAACATAGTTGTAAGTTTCTAGACATGTGGAATTCGTCTAAATTCTTCTACCTTGAGATTGTACTTTAATTAAAGGAATTGTTAAAGTAAAGTTCTTTTATTAGTGAGTTGATTTTTATTTAAAGAAATGATTTAATTAGCATTAGTGAATTAAATAATAATCATTGATCTCAAGTGAGGTGAGAAGTAATATCAGTCGTCAATTTCTTTGGAGATTAGGGTTAGGTCATAACTAAATCTTATAAAAGAAAGGAAAGGGTGAAGGAGAAGATATTTTTCACATAGAGATAGGAAAGAAGGACTTTTTCTAGTGTGGAGTCATTTGAGAGTAAAGAAGCAAATAAGACTTTTTCTTACACTTGAGAGAGCAAAGAAGGACGTTTTCTTAAGAGAGAGTTGGATCACGAAGGACTGTGATTCAAAGAGATATTGGATAGGTGGAGAAGGGTTCCATCTAGAGATCTAGGCCATAGGAAGAGAGAGAAGAGCCATACAGCAGAAGGATTGGTCATCATGGAACAATGTAGGTATTCTGGTATAGGTCACTCAAAAAAACACGGGCTTCAACATAACAGTCACGCAAATAGAATAGAACATCGTGGGTACCAATGTAATAGTCGCGGATAGTACAACAGTTTTTGTAGCAGATCATTTAGTTAGGTTTTGATGTACTTTATCTCTTTTATATTTGGACCATTTTCCCGATAAGGAATCCCTTGTAAGATTTGAATATATTTGAAAGATAAGCTTAGATGATGGGTAGAATATCTTTGTGTATTGTGTTTTAGATTTTGGTTTCCATTATTGCTTCCACTATATTTATTTGAGTTGAATTTTCTAGTAGTGTATTTTTGTTTTGTGGGCTACTAATATGATTTGTAGTAAGGAAATCACTATATAACAAGATACCTAGGATTTGGAGTAAGAATTTCGAAAATAAGTGCATGATAATGCCCAGTTTAGACATGGAAACTAGTATTTTTCTTTTTTTGTTATCTTATGTTTTTCCAAATAGTTTATTTCTTAATTGGTTTGTAAGATATTTTACTTGTTGGGATATTATATTACAAAGTTGTATGGTCTGAATGCAACATTCTTTAATATAAAATGATAATTGTTATTGTTAAAAATAACACTATTGAAGAGGCGCATTCTTATAAATAGTTAGGGGTTGATTTCAATTTCCATTTGAACTAGTGTCGAGAAGAGAATCACTACTGCTTGGAAATATTATTATGGTCTTGAAAAAAAATGTAGAAAAGATGAGCTTTGAACTAGCATCGGGACAAATTTAATTTGTACACTATAGTTATTGCAATTATTCTATACATGCATAAATTTTGGGCCTCATCTTAAGAATTGGAAGAAAATTGAGCAAATCCAAAATCATTTATAACCTTCAATTTAAAAATCAAATGCAACACTCCTTAAATTGTTTTCTTGATTGAATCAATAAGCATGGTATACTTTCATGGATTTTGAAGTCACAATTAAATATTTAGAGTACAAGCATAAATTGCTCAAGTTGAGAAAGTATAGGCTCAATGTTATTGGCTCTAGTATGATTCATGGCCACCACAGACTCAAAAGAGACTAGGCTAGAGATTATGAGGCATGACTAAACTATTGGAATATAAAAGAAGACAAACAATTTAATAATATATAGTGTAAGATAATATATAAAGTTTAAACATAAAATATGGAATGGAAATGAAGTTACAATGTCTGACATATATGAACAAGCTAGATAAAATCACATCAACAGGGTTGAGGTAAGGTTGCCCACTATCCCCACGACTGATCCTCATAATAGTAGAAAGTTTGAGCATGGAAATTTTAAAGGAAAAGAGAATTGGGGCAATCATGAAGGTTAATATGGGGAGAGACTTTGGTTATCACATGTGTTGTTTGTTGATGATATTATTTTATTTATCGAAGGATCTTTAATGCAAGAAAAAAAAACTAAAAGAAACCATACATCTCTATAGTATGGAAATAAATGTTGCAAAGTCTGTCATTTCTTGTAATGGTATGGATGTGGCACTAGAGATATAGGTTCTAAAAATTTCCCCTTTCAAACCAATTGAGTTTCCTCAATTCAAATAGTTGGAGTTTCCTCTTGAGACCAACAAGTATGTAACAATGACTAGGAACGGTTGATAGAGAAGATAGAGGCCAAAATAAATAATTGGTGTAATGAATGGTTGTCAATAGTGGGTAGTTTGACCTTGGTAAATTCTATTATGGAGGCCATACCTTTTTTTTGGCATACTCTACCTTATATTCCCAAGGGCAGTCTAGAGATTATTTAGAAAAAGATATTTATGTTATTGTGGATGGGGAAAAATAAATGGAAAGAAGATCACCTATTAAATGGAAGGAGATACCTTAGTCAAAGGAGGAAGGTGGATGGGGCCTTAAGAACATTCGCTTATTTAGAAAATATTCGGCAACAAAAAGTATATGGAGAATAATCACTCGTGAAATTTTATGGAAAGAGATAATGGTTCAAAAATACATAAATCTTAGATCAATCATTCATTGGATCGGAAGTAAAATCAAGTTCAATAAGAATGTGTCTACCCATTGGAAGGCATTAGTAAAATCATTTCCATTGATAGGCTAGTGGTTGGTGTGGAAAGTTGGGTTAAGAGAGAAAGTTCAGGTGGGTGTGGGTCCATGGATTGGATGCAAAAATGAGTATAGGTCTCCAAACACACTGAGAGAATAGGCGTAGGACAAAGGAATATTTACACTTAACCAGATAATTGACCAGGAGTTAACCAATATTTGGTAGCAGGGTAAGATTATAGAAAATAGAATTGGGTTGGAAGGGGAAGATATCGATACCTGGAATGCATGCATAGACATCCTACAAAGAAATCATGTAAGAAACAAAGTCCACGCTTGCGTCTTATTGTCTTCTACAAAATGTCATAAGTCTTTCTCCAATTTCCTCTTGATTGTTGTCTTCTTTCTGTCTTTGCTTCTTCTAAGTCTCTTCATGATTGATTCTGATTTCGACTTATCTTGTAATAGCTTCCACATGATTTGTATGTTCTAACTTGTATAATGATAGCAATCCTTATCTTGTTGTTCTTCCATAGGTATGGTTCTTCTTGGAACACATTATCTTTGAAGAGATAGATATACAAGATATGTACAAAGACGATGCAAACAAGATATGTACAAGAACTAAGAATAGTATTGTTACCTTTAGAGGAAGAAGTATCTTTCATCCTGCTTAGTCTTCTTTGTAGGTTCCTTTTCTTCGGCAACTGATGCTTCGTGATTCTCCTTCCTTTTCTTTAGTTCAGTACAATGATTCTTGTAGTGACCATACTTTTGACAGTTGAAGCATTGTATTTCTGAAATATCTTTCTCTTGATTTGGCTTCCTCCTTGAACCAAACTTCCTTTTGTTCCTGAAATCCTTGAATCTTATTGTGAAGGCTTGATCATCGTACTTCTTTTGGGGTTTCTCTTTTGCATTGATCCTAGATTCTTCTTGAGCACAGCAAGTCCAAAGTTCTTCAAATGTAGGATACTCCTTCCTTGTGTTCATGCTTGCAGCAAATGCATCCCATGTCTTTGGAAGACCATTGAGTACTATGTTTACCAATTCCTTCTATGAAATGATCTCTTCAATATCTTGTAATTGATCTCTTAACTGAGAGATTCTCACAAAGTATGATGTTATGCTGTCATCATCATTTATCTTCATGTCACAGAGCTCATTCTTCAGACTCATGACTTGTCCAACGTTTGTGACTGAGAAGAGGTTTGTTAGGGCATCGTACATCTTCTTCGATGAGTCAATATGAGAGATGTAGGGTATCAAGTGGT
>ML866598.1:6327-21702 GCA_009831015.1 Picea engelmannii
CCCGGGTCCCATGTCCAAGTGCTCATGTGAACTCCCCGTGGAAGATTTTGGAACCCAATAACCAACTCCAATTGATGCTCCAAAGACTAACACCTATCATGTGGATCCAAATAAGAAGATCCATCCACATAGTGGAAAAGGGTTGTAGCAGAATCTGGAATGAATAATACCACTGTAGAATATGTAGACTGAACACTGGTAACTAGCTCCTGATGTGGGACATTGATGTTCTCTACAGAAGGTGGAGTAGAGTCATCAAATAAAATATGAAAGTGGTTGTCATCCCAGAAATGACAACTATCCATATACCAATCATCACAATCTGCCTCAAAATCATACCAAGCATATATTTCTTGATTATATTCATTTTTTAGGCCCTCCATAAGAAATCTCTCCTGCATGTTATTCAATGAATCTTGAATACTACGAAAACTATCATTGAGGCCGTTTGTGAGGCTGTCTGTGAGGCCATGTACAAATGCATCAAAACTGTCATCCAATGTGTGAAACAATTGGGCTTTGAATAATTTAAGAATTTATTTCAGGTTTTGAGAAGAAATAGCCATCTGAGCATCCTATGAACTCACCCAATAAGTTATGGTAGAAAATCACGGTTTTTTCTGGAAAAACCCTAAAAAACTATTGAAGTTAAAATGCTCATAACTTCACTTTCCGGACTCCGTTTTGGCTTATTTGTTTTTTGAAATTGGGTGAAATTGTGAGAGGAACTCATATCTGTAATTTATTTGGGCAAATTCGGCCTCTAGATGCTACAGAAATTAAAAAAAAAATATCACCGCCGTCCGCGGAAAAAATCCTGAAAATTTGAAGATTTTAAAACTTCAATATCTTGACTTTACGAACTTCATTTCGGACGATTTTTTTTTTAAATTGGGTGTTTTTATGAGAGGAACTCATATATACAACCCTTTTCTGCAAATTTTACACAGAAATATACCGAAAACTTTGATAATGTTGCGGCCCTCTTTTTTCTGCTCCGAAAAAAAAAATCTGCAAAAATAAAAAATATTTGTCAACAATGTCTGCCCAAGGAAAGTGCTCTGATACCACTTGTTAAGAACCCAATACTGAATACAAAAGCACCACAACATATATACAAGAAAAATATGCAAAATCTTCTTTATTACTATCAAACCCTTAGGGTAGGGCAACACCGTACAATGGATCATATTATGGAAGGGATCCTCTCCTGTTCACTTGCCTCTTCGAGGGGGCATCATCCTATTGAGCTACCTCTCCAAATAAAATACTTCTCTTCATGTCTCATTACATTGCTTGAACCCCTTTATATAGTGCTACCATCACCTAAGAACATTCTAGAGGAGGAATCTTCTAGAAATAGAACCTTCTAAGAAGTCCTCTTACATTTATTATATCTAATTACCCATTTATTATATCTAACTACCATAGTGGGCCTTATTTAATAATATAGTGGACCTAGTCCACCTTACATTGAATGACCTCCACTATTATCACTATGGGCCCTCTAGCCCCGCCCACTACCTCTCTAGCTACCTTACACAGTCACTACAATATGGATACTTAAATCACAATGAACCCCTGTGTTTGTTACAAAGGGAAGTGCGTTATGAAATTAGAAGTTTGATGCTAAGTCAGTCCACTAGTTTCAAATTAGAAGTTTGATTCTAAGTCAGTCCACTAATTTCAAATATTCAGGGGCTTTGCTCAATAGAGTATAAATCATATGTACTAATTGTGGATTGTAAAATTTGAATTGTCATTTAATTCTTAAGTATTTGTGTCTCAAGTAAGAAATCCCACTATTTAAAAGAGTTATTTCTATTCTTTTAGAATTGTGCAAGTTTTATCCAGGCTTGTGCTTCTTTGTGCATTGGAAACCATTACAATTGTAAAGCATTCAAACTGAATTCTGATAGAATATTATATGGAAGTGAGTTATTTTTAGCATCTAAATTGTTGAGAGATCTATTATTGTTCTTTGTTATGAAGAGTGGAGTCTAATATTGATTAGATGGAAATTTGGGGCTTGCTGTATGGATTGCCAATTCTTGTGAATCTTTTGTATGATAAGTGCTTTTTATATTTTGTCATTTCTATGAAGTCATTGTCCAAGCCTCCTGAAAAGTTGGTTGTATTTTCAGGGTTGGATGGTGACAAGTTTAACATATCTAATATTTATGAACCTAATGTACAGAGGACTGGGCTGACTTGTTTGGCAGTGAAGATAAAATCAATCTGACTTTAAACATTATAGTATAGATTTACAAATTCGTTAAAAAAGCAGCTGATATTTTCATGTGAGGTTTTGAATTGGTGTTTTTTATGTCTCATTCTTTCGAGGCCTCATTATAGAGTATATGATCAGGTATGTAATTTTGATATTCTTTAGAAAATGTTGTCCTCCTGTATTATCTCTATTTGATTTAGAAAGTTTCAGTTGTTAGTGATAATATTAATAGTTTCTTCCTTGGCAGTAACAGGTTGGAATCTGGGTGGTTAGGGTATGTACATCTTTATAGATTAAGTAGTCAAATCCCTGCACGGAGGAATCCCTTATCTAACAAAGAGTTTCATACATCAATTTGACTTCTGACTAGGTTGTGGCCTTAAATTAGGTTATTGTTTTTGTTATTACTACAATGGATTTGTGGATATTCTTTTGAGTTAAATGCAAAATACAAAATGACACCCATTTATGTTTTGACTTGAGTGTTCGCTTTTGCCAGAGATGCTTGATTTGAGCATGCTATTACCATCCCTTAAAATCAATATTCAAGAACCTGAAATAGTAATAAAGATCCATAATACACTAGATGATGTTTATCTATAACGGTTTCTCTAATACAATGCCATCCTCATTAACAGAGAGAACAGGTACACACATTACAATATAGAAAGTGGCATATAAGGCATCAAACTTCATTATACATATTTTCATCCAACTAAACTTTGGCATTGGAAATAAATTGAGAGAACCTCTAAGCAGCTCTTTGAAATAGTTTGCTTACGTTGCTTTTGATAACCATGTCATATTTAGAATAATATATGGTATTTATAGTATTGTTTTTTTTTTCCATCCCATCGTATTATTGTAGGTTTTTCCTCTGATAAAGAAAAAGGAAACAAGTTTTGTATAATGGTCTCTATACATATTTTATTTTTTTGTGCCTTTCCAAATTTCATTCACACAAAAAACAGTTACATACTTTCCTTAGCGAATCTCCTGAAATTACAGTTACACAAGTAAAACTACCCAAAACTTTTAGCAAGAATAGTTTACAGCTGAAGAGCTTCAGTAGTTGTTCGCCACATTACAGTTGTTGCCTCTAGTTCTGCCCCCTTAAGGCCTTAATCTTGTATGTAACTAGTTGGTAGCCCCTACAATGTAAGCAGACATATATAAGTGGTTAGTCGACCTGTTGGAACCTTGGTCTTTTTCCTAACTTGCTTTCTGTGTGCAACATATCCAAACACCCAACATTGCCAACTATAGATGAAAAATTTGAAATCCAAAGCCATCCCTTAGATGTGAAATTTGAATGCTAAATTAATTTTCTAGTTATGATTGGCGAGATACTGCATTTATATTACATATCTCATCTTTAGAATTTCTTCTTGACTTTAATCTTACATAATGGTTAATTATTGAGAGTGTACTGATACTGTAAGCTCCCTTAACCGTATTGAACCGCTGCTCCCTTAACCATATTGAACCTTCGTGAAACCAACCGGAACTGTATTCCCCTTAACTGTATTGAACCGTCGACAGCTCATTCGGAAACCAACCGGAACCGTTTTCTTGTTGGGAGCTTCTGGAATGGTCCATTACTCTAGCTACGGTTCTCTAACTAAATTAATGTGGAACAGTTAACACATAGCCAACAGAATCTTGATGGAATCTTGGCTATAAAGACTTTTGTTTGGTCCCCAAACTTGCTTAATTCAATCAATTTCCTTCAGTCTTACACCATCAATCAGAGTGAGCAGAGCTTGGAAGTGCCATACGGAAAGAAAAATTAGTGTGGAACTGGGAAAACTTCTACAACAATTAATCAAACAAAAGCAGCATCAATGGCCAGAGGTATGATCCATTTGGCATCTAAATTTTGATTCTTTCAAAGAGTTTTATTCCGCATATTTTAGAATCGAATTAAAGCTAACATTTGGTATCAGAGCATTTTTATCTCTGCCTTGGTGTTTTGGAGAAAGATAGGTTTATTCTGTCTCGAGAAGTTTCATTGCATTGATGTGCATCAGCGTCAAACTAATGCTTCATTGCTATACTGTTGATTTAAGAGAAACTGTACCAGAATTCATATTACTATCCCTTTGTATGTTTTACAAGGAAGCTATCATATGCTTTTATTCTATAGATTGCTAAAGTTATTCTTTCAAATCATACATAATATATATGTTACTAATTTTCCATTAGTAAATCGACCAGTAGGTTTCTGATCCACAAGGTCTCTTCCATATGGAGGAAAGTTGGTTTTGAAAATCGTTGCAAGTCTATGATTTTTGTCGGGATCTGCAGTGGAGTCTCCAAATATGTAGGAAGCGGACACCATGGGTTTGCTAGGGTTAGTCTATGTTGCGTTCAGTGGCAATAAAGCCGGCAGACACGTTACAATACCAATGTTTGCAAACCTTTCCATTACGTCTAATACTTCTGAAATGCTCAACTAGAAACTTTCATGGATACTACTTAAATCATAGTTTTGGGATCAATTGGTGATGCATAATCTGTCCATGTAGTTTTATTTATGCAATTTATAATTATTCTCATATCAACTTAATTTTATGCATAAAAGAAATAATGTCTAGTGATCCATATAATTTTTTTTTATTAGAGAATAGCCACAACATCTCTAATTAAATAATATTATATATTATGATTGATTAAGATCACGTAAAGAATATTTAGACATTAATTGTAACTAATTATACTAAATATAGTAAATTTTATCCCACAATAATTTTTATTATATTTATATATAATTAATTAGGATAAAACATCAAATTATTCATAACTTACCCATAGGACTTATGAATTGATAGTTTTATCATAAAGTTCAAATCGAATCTACTTGAATTGAAAATTTAGCCCATAGGCAATTTTTATGTCATTAGATTCAAATTTAAGCATGAATTTACATTGGTAAAGCATGAAATTTTATTTTATTTTTTGTTGGCCTCAATTTTAACGTAAGCATGTGATCTTTAATTTTATGCAATTGTACAACCTGCAAATTTCTCTGAAATTCGTTGTAATATCCCTGAACTTAAGGGAGATAACTATAAGGTCTGGAAAGAGAGAGTTCTCCTTCATTTGGGGTGGATGGACATAGATTATGCTATTAGGAAAGATGAACCACCAGCACTCACTAATACCAACACTATAGCGGACATCACGCTTTATGAGCGATGGGAGAGATCTAATCACCTAAGCATGATGTTCATTAAGACTAAAATTTCAGCTGGTATTCATGGTTATGTTGATCAGCATGAAAATGTCTGAGACTTGTTGAAAACCATTGATGATCAATTCGTCACTTCAGACAAGGCACTAAAAAGCACCCTAATCATGAAGTTCTCATCCCTAAGGATCACCAGTGTGAAAGGTGTGTGCGATCACATCATGCAAATGAGGGACACTGTGGCTCAACTGAAGAAACTTGAGGTTGAAATATTGAAGTCTTTCCTGGTGCACTACATCCTGAACACCCTTCCGCACCAATACGGACCCTTCAAAATCTCATACAACACACATAAGGATAAATGGTCAATTAATGAACTCATGACCATGTGTGTTCAAGAGGAAGAGAGACTAGTGATGGAACTGGGAGAAAGTGCAATGCTGGCAACGCATGGAAAGGGAAAATCTCAAGCCAATAAGAAAGGGAAAGGTAAAGTACCTCCCCAAGCTGATATCAAGAAGAATTCCAAGTGTTTTTTCTATAAAAAGAAGGGACACATGAAAAAGGAATGCGCCAAATTTCAGAAATGGCTTGCGGACAAAGGTAATGCAATCTCGTTCATTTGTTATGAATCTAATATGGTCAATGTCAATAGTAACACCTGGTGGATTGATTCTGGATCAACAATTCACATTTTGAATTCCTTGCAGGGTTTGCAAAACCTAAGGAAGCCAGTGGGAAGTGAGCAAAGCATCTTATCAGGAAACAAGATGGGTTCGCATGTGGAAGCTATAGGAACATGCTATTTAACTTTAAGTAGTGGTTTTGTTTTAGAATTAGAAAAGACCTTTTATGTTCCAAGTTTTTCTAGAAACTTGATTTCAGTTTCAAGGCTTGTACCTTTTGGATATTCCTTCAASTTTTCAGAAATRTATTTCARTTTATTTTATAAATCTGATTGTGTTGGGAATGGTATTKTGTCTGATGGTCTTTACTGCATTAATTTACAAAACAATGTCATTTATGATTCAATGCATGTTAACACTGGCACTAAAAGATGTGTTATTAATGATGATTCCTMTAAATTATGGCASYRRAGACTAGGTCATATCTCCATAGAAAGAATYAAAAGATTGGTAAATGAAGGGGTACTTAATACTCTGGATTTTACTGATTTTGAGACTTGTGTGGATTGCATAAAAGGAAAGCAGACCAACAAGTCAAAGAAAGGTGCCAATAGGAGTTCAGGCATATTAGAGATCATACATACAGATATATGTAGTCCAGACATGGACTCACATGGTCAGAGATACTTCATCTCTTTTATAGATGATTACTCACGATATATGTATCTCTACATGCTTCATAATAAGAACGAAGAATTAGATGCCTTTAAAATCTTTAAGGCTGAAGTAGAGAAACAATGTGGCAAGCAAATTAAGATCGTGAGATCAGATAGAGGTGGAGAATATTATGGTAGATACACAGAAGATGGACAAGCACCTGGGCCATTTGCAAAATTTCTTCAAGAGCATGGGATTGTTGCCCAATACACCATGCCTGGTTCACCCGACCAGAATGGTGTAGCAGAAAGAAGAAACCGAACATTATTGGACATGGTGCGGAGTATGCTTAACAACTCCAATCTTCCTAAATCCTTGTGGATTGAAGCACTTAAGACGACAGTGTATATATTAAACTGAGTTCCAACCAAGGCTATTCCTAAAATGCCATTTGAATTATGGAAAGGTTGGAAACTGAGTTTGCGACATATGCGTGTTTGGGGATGCCCGTCTGAAGTGAGAATCTATAATCCACAAGAGAAGAAGCTGGACCCAAGGACCATTAGTGGGTATTTCATTGAATATGCTGAAAGGTCTAAAGGTTACGGATTTTATTGTCCATATCATAGCACTAGGATTGTGGAATCAAGAAATGCAAAGTTTCTTGAAAATGACTTGAACAGTGGGGGCGATCAAACCAGGAACATAGTTTCTAAGAAGGATCATTCATAATCTCAACCTTCTACCCCAAGTGATAGATTGGTTATTGTTCACAGCACCCCTCAAGTACAAAATGGTGTTGAACAACCAATTGTTGAAGTTCCACAAGCTACTGACGACATTCCAGTAGATCAGGTAGTTCAAGAGTTTCCAAGAACTTTTGAATAGTTGAACCACATACTTCTCAGGAAGATGGTGGTGCAACATTAAGAAGATCTACTAGACCAAAGAGATCAGCAATTCCTAATGATTATATTGTGTATCTGCAAGAATCTGACTATAACATTGGAGCCAAAAATGATCTCGAGTCCTTTTCACAAGCCATGAGTTGCAAAGAATCAGAATTATGGTACGATGCCATGAAGGAAGAGATGAATTCTATAAAGAGTAACGAAGTCTGGGATCTTGTTGAGTTTCCTAATGGTGTAAAATCCATTGGATGTAAATGGGTCTTTAAGACAAAGAAAGACTCATTGGGCAACATTGAGAGATACAAGGCAAGACTTGTTGCTAAAGGATTTACTCAGAAAGAAGGGATCAACTACACAGAGACTTTCTCTCCTGTATCTAAGAAAGATTACTTGCGTGTAATTATGGCATTAGTATCCCATTTCGACTTGGAGTTGCAACAAATGGATGTGAAAACGACATTTCTCAATGGAGATCTAGAGGAGGAGGTTTACATGAAACAACCTGAAGGATTCCCCTCTAGTGATGGTGAGAAATTGGTTTGCAAACTCAAGAAATCCTTATACGGTTTAAAACAAGCATCCCGCCAATGGTATTTGAAATTCCATAATGTAATTTCTTCTTTCAGTTTCGTAGAAAACATTATGGATCAATGTATAAACCTGAAAGGTAGTGGGAGTAAAATTTGTTTTCTTGTTTTATATGTGGATGACATTTTGCTAGCAACCAATGATAAGGTTTTGTTGTATGAGGTGAAACAATTCCTCTCTAAAAATTTTGATATGAAGGATATGGGTGAGGCATCTTATGTCATTGGCATTAAGATCCATAGAGACAGATTTCGAGGCGTCTTGGGTCTGTCTCAGGAAACCTATATTAATAAAAATTTAGAGAGATTTTGGATGAAGGATTGTTCACCAAGTATAGCTCCCATTGTGAAGGGTGATAGGTTCAATTTGAACCAATGCCCAAAGAATGATTTTGAAAGGGAACAAATGAAGAACATTCCATAGGCTTCTGTTGTCGGAAGCCTAATGTATGCTCATGTCTGCACAAGACCCGACATTGCATTTGTTGTGGGAATGTGGGGACGATATCAGAGTAATCCAGGTATAGACCACTGGAGAGTTGCAAAGAAATTAATGAGGTACCTTCAAGGAACCAAAAACTACATGCTTATGTATAGATGGACAGACAATTTGGAAGTAATTGGCTACTCAGATTCTGACTTTGTTGGATGTGTTGATTCATGCAAATCAACATCGGGATACACTTTTATGATGGTCGGTGGAGTTGTATCATGGAGGAGTGCCAAGCAGACCTTGATTGCCACTTCCACTATGGAAACCGAGTTCGTCTCTTGTTTTGAGGCTACTTTACATGGTGTATGGCTTAAGAGTTTCATTTCTGGGCTTAGAATTATGGATTCTATCTCCAAGCCATTGAGAATGTATTGTGACAATTCAATTGTTTTTTTTATGGCTACAAACAACAAAAGTGGGAGTCGAAATAAACACATCGACATTAAGTATTTAGCCATAAGGGAACGTGTTAAAGAAAAGAAAGTGGTCATTGAGCACGTCAGCACTGAGTTAATGATCGTTGATCCTTTGACTAAGGGCATGCCACTGTTTAAATTCAAGGAGCATGTAATGAATATGGGACTTGGTTCCATTATGTAGTTTCTCATTGTATGGACAATGTTATTTTAATGAAATTCTTAATTATTATGATGTTTTCCTCATATTTATGTGCACCTTAATTTGATTTGAGAGAATTCATCTGTGTAGGACCAAGAATAAACATAAGGTTTATTCATTAAGAAATTGTTGCCACATAAATTATAAAAGAAATAAATGCATAGTAATACATGGAAGATAATAATCGTCATAAGAGGACTTATCGCCATGATTCATGTATCTATTACTTAATACTGATTATCAATAGGTTTTAAGATGAGACATTAAGATTGGAAGTATGGACCAAGTGGGAGAATGTAAGCTCCCTTAACCGTATTGAATCGTCACTCCCTTAACCGTATTGAATCGTCGCTCCCTTAACCGTATTGAACCGCCGTGAAACCAACCGGAACCGTATTCCCCTTAACTGTATTGAACCGCCGACAGCTCATTCGGAAACCAACCAGAACCGTTTTCTTGTTGGGAGCTTCTGGAATGGTCCATTACTCCATCTACGGTTCTCTAACTAAATTAATGTGGAACAGTTAACACATAGCCAACAAAAGCTTGAAGGAAGCTTGGCTATAAAGACTTATGTTTGGTCCCCAAGGTTGCTTAATTCAATCAATTTCCTTTAGTCTTACACCATCAATCAGAGTGAGCAGAGCTTGGAAGTGTCATACGGAAAGCAAAATTAGTGTGGAACTGGGAAAACTTCTACAACAATTAGTCAAACGAAAGCAACATTAATGGTCGGAGGTATGATCCATTTGGCATCTAAATTTCAATTCTTTCAAAGAGTTTTATTCTGCATATTTTAGAATCGAATTAAAGCTAACAGATACTGCGTTTGAATTTGTTTGTAATGACTTTTTATCTCAGCTTTGAAATTCCCTCTTCACTTTAATTTTACATTATTGTTAATTATTGAGTGTGAATATGGTGTGGAGAATTGGTGAATCTCATAACATTTTTATACCTGCCTAGAGCAGNTTTGAATTTGTTTGTAATGACTTTTTATCTCAGCTTTGAAATTCCCTCTTCACTTTAATTTTACATTATTGTTAATTATTGAGTGTGAATATGGTGTGGAGAATTGGTGAATCTCATAACATTTTTATACCTGCCTAGAGCAGGTTATATTGTACTCCATCGCTATTCAAACTTATTTAAATTTTGTATTATTTGTAATTTATAAGTGGTTTTAATTTTGTATTATTTTTAATTTATAAGTGGTTTATATGTTGTTATTTAATGTTTTTTAATTTTTATTTATTAATTTTATTTTTTTAATAAATTATTTTTCAATTTATAATTTTTTTCTAATTAATTTAAGTATCAATATAATTAATTTTATGTTGTTTTCATAATTATTATCAAATTTAAAAATCAAATATAAAATATAAAAAAAAAAAAATCTATTTTTATTTATTAATTTTATTTTTTTTTTAAATTATTTTTCAATTCATAATTTTTGTCTAATTAGTTTAAGTATCAATGTAATTTTTTTATGTTGTTTTCATAATTATTATCAAATTTAAAAATCAAATATAAAATATAAAAAATTTCTAAAAATGACACTAGGCCTTTCATCATCCTAACCTGATATAACCTAAAAAATGTCACCATGTCATTGCAAAAATCACCTTCAAGACCATGGCTACCATGAGATTCATGTGCAATCTGCAATATCCAAGCAATGTCACCTTACTACAATATCAGTGCTCTTCATTCATTTCATTACTCTCCTCCTCACCTTTAATCTTTGTCTAGGTACCTCCCATTCATTGTTTAATTCATCTACTTCCTTGTTGAAATTCATTGGCAATCTAGATTTGATGAGTTCAGTGGAAACAAGAATTTCTAGCAATATGATTCATACGCATTCATCTAAACTAGAAAAATGCACCCAAAATCTTACAATGTCTGAAGTATATGTGGGACAAAAGTGTGATATATTCACAAGGAGCTGAGTTCACGATTTATCCGGTCCTCTCTATGATTCATGAACTTGTCCATATCTCAATGGTGAAGTGATCTGCCAAAGGAATGGGAGGCGTGATTCTAACTATGAGAAATGGAGATGAAAGCCTTTTGACTACAACATTCCTAGGTCGAAAAACGAAATATATATATTATATAAAAAAATTACAAAACATGACAAAACATAACAGTATCAATGACAAAGCTCAAGTCGGTTGGAAGTACAAAAACTAGAGATCATCACTGGGCTTGAAGCTATATAGTGATCAAAATCTGGACCAGGGGTCAAAATTTAACCCAAAAATGAAAGTGTTCAGAATCACTTCAAAACAAATGGGTGTGTAGGCCTCATCGTCACGAACCCAACGTACTTCGAACGGGATCAAACGGACATCGGATGAGAGAGATATCACGTTTTGTTCGATTTGTCAAACAGGGGAAAAAACGTTGACTGTACAATTCGTACAGATGATGACATGGCATAATCGTACGCTGATGTGGCAGGTACTGATTGGGTATGTTGACATGGATGAATGACGTGAGGACACGTGGCATGATCATGACATGGAAAGATGTTGAGTTGCCAGTTTTGACAAGACATGTGGGTGAATTATGGTTTGACACGTGGCAGCATTTTTGACAAATTGTTTGGTGCCACGTTGCCTAGGCATGGGCTGCCACGTGGTACCCTGTTATAGGTTATGGTGTTTAAAATGTTCATGGATTCCATGGGGATCGAATCCCGGACCTCCCCCACCGAATGCAAATATTTAGCAAAGGTCGCCCTGTCAATGCGCCACATTTAGTTCTTGTTACTCTTCACCGAATGTAAAGCTTTAGCAAAGATCGCCCTACCAATGCGCCAAATTTAGTTCTTGTTATATGAACCTTTTAATATTTATTTAAAGTGGCAAGAGTTGAAGTTTGAGCATGTCCGGGCTGGGGCTTAGCCCCAACCCCCAGTTACATGCGTGAACCACATGACCCTAACCCGGGGAGTATTGCACGTGTTTTTAAAACAGTCCTCCAACCCATGTGCCCCACCACTTGTCAAGCGCTCATGCCATTTGGCAACGGAGCCCCATTTTCGCACTGGGACATGGCCATATGGTCTCCTATGCACCCAACACCTCCACCTTTGGGGGCTCTAATTTCGCTAACAGTGTGACAATTTGGCACGTTTTGTGGAGATGCACGCGTGTGCTGGGTTTAGGCACAAGAAACACCCAAAAGCTAGGTTACTCACACATGAGTGCATTTTGGCGAACCAGAGACAACAAGCTTGAAGGAGGAAAATGACAAGAGGCCTAACTTCTTCATTTTTTGTCCAAATGAGGTGTCGAAAAAGCCCAGCTAGGGGTTTTTGGATGTTTTGAATCCATTGGTACTGTTTTCAAAGCCATTTGGAGACTTCTATTGTAGGTTTTATACCATTGAAGTTTCAGGAGCTCTAGGGAGCTTAGAGCCACCATTGATGGAGGTCATGCTCAGATGAGCCCAAGTCTATTTTATGTGAATGAATAGTCATTTTTGACTAATTTTTATGCTCTGAACACATTGGGACAGGTTTCAGAGGCATTTGAGGACTTTTATAGCTGTTTTTTCCACAAGGAAGCTAAGGGAAGCTCAAGGCCACATGTAGAAGAGGTCATGCACGGATGAGCCATGGTCCGTTTTCAGAGATCTATTAGTCATTTTTTGGGTTTTTATGTATTTTGAACCCAATGGTACAATCAGTAAATCCATTGGAGTTGATAAGAAGCTTGTAAAATAATCTTTGACAAACTAATCCCAGAGAGTCTAGTCCATTAATGGAGGCTCAAGGAGATGTAGCCCAGTTGGGGATGAACTCCTTTATCATGTTGTTCTTGTTGTGAGTGTTTGCTGGTTATTATTTGTTGCAATTTATTTTGCTGTTGTGTTTATGTAAACAACATATTTAACCTTTTAAAAAACTCACACATAAACACATAAAATAGGCATAAACTTGACACATAAAACCTCTTGCACAACTAAGACATTGAGCAAGGTCCTGAAGTTTATTTTAATGGAGTAGAGGGTGCTTGCATAGAAAAACAAGTCAGCCCCCTATTTTCAGATCATATAGCTACCAATGAGGAGTTGGTTGTCTGGGACTCTAGGAGTTAGAATCATCCTCATCTTCTTCAATGAAAACCAGGATGTTCTTCCTCTTTCCAATTCTACATTTAGTGTTTCTCCCCCACATTACAAGGAACACCTTCAAAATTGGAGGCCGATATTGGACTAGTATGCTTCTTACTACCTACTAGATTTTCCATGTGTTAAGTTGTTTGAATATTCTATCGACATCAAACACATTCTAAATACCCTCTGGGCTAACTAAACATACATGCATCTATGCATACCTAGTTTTGCTACCTAAGTCTTCTTGCACTAAGAAAATACAAAATAGGACAAAATATAACAATGTCAATGATAGATTCAAAGTTGGTTGGAAGTATAAAAACAAGAGATCGTCATTGTGCTTGAAGTTATATAGCTACCAACAAGGAGTTGGTTGTCTAAGACTCTGGAGGAGGCTAGCGTTAGAATTGTATTCATGTTCTTCCATGAAAATTGAGATGTTCTCACTCTTTCCAATTCTACATCTTTTTGTTTGATTGATCAACTAACAGAAATCACTTTTTTTGTACCTTCTTTCTCCATAGGACATGGAACTATTGAATTTGAAACTAAGGATTTCAAGCATCCTACTTCATTGAAAGAAGAACTAGATTTTGTAGCAATTCAACTCAAGGGGATTTCTTAGTGGGTATAGAAGTTATTGTAGTTGGTCTGAGAGGGGGGGTGGGGGGGAGAAATATTCAAAACAAACAAGCCCAACCTGACCAATAGACCGCATTACATTTGTTTAACACAAGGAAAGGATGCTTAATAGCCTTTGAGTAACTGTATGAATTGTTGGAACCATTCTTGAGTATCGAAGTGGTTGGATGTGTTTCTTCATGATGCATCTAAGAATAAAGGCAACGATAGCAAGTAGTTGTGTCCAAGTGTTGAAAGGCATCGACGACTAGGTGATAAGTCCACAACTATCAACATTTTAGATATGTTAATAGTATTGTTTCACATAATCTAAACATGCTGCGATTTTGACATTTTTGGTCATCTTTTTCTGATATTGTTGCTCAAAATCTGGCTAAAAAGAAGAATAGTTGGAATCTCATATATCATTTGTTGATATTGCACATTGTGGGTACAATATGGCTTTTTTGTGGCATTGACTCCATTTTTTAATACAGAATACAAATTCAACAATGAAAAATTGCAATTCTAGCAATTTCTTTATAGTCAGATTTCATACATAATTGCCGGAAATAGTCCAAATCGTAAAATGTTTAGACTTCTTCATATTGTTTTAATTACACAGACACATTTGTTTGACAAGTCGTTCGATCCCACATACACCATGTTTCAATCACCACTTCCATCTATTGGCTAGCTATGGAAAAGCACTTCTATCATACAACTTTGCTTCATTTGCAATGGTGTGTTAGGGGTTTAGGGAGAGCTTATAAAATATAATTTTGGAAAAAATGAAGAATTTGCACTTATTATCTACCCTTTCTATCTTCAAGCCATCTTAATTATGATAATATAAATTTGCAAACTTTACTTATGTTGCTCACACCACGAGCTCCTCTAACTCTTGAAGTGGGTTATTATATTTGCAATCCAATTGGACTAATGCTGCTCAAACCACGAGTTGTTTCAACTTTTGATGAGTTATTATATTTGCAATCCGATTTTCAATGCCTTACAAACCACATAATAAATGTGTGTTTGTTAAATAGTTCAGCAATCCACTTTATTTGAAATGTAATGAGCTCCAAAGAGTTTGGTTGAGACATTACTTTATAATGAGAAGAAAAATTAGATTAATATTTATAAAAGATTACACATTATTATATTATAAACACTTAATAATTTTTTATAAAAATGACTTCAATTTTATTTCTAAATTTTTAATTCTTAATAATTTCTTATAAAATTTACTTTGCTTTAATTTTTAAATTTTAAAGAATTTTTATTTCAATTTTATTAATTCAAAATAAAATG
>ML866600.1:0-15782 GCA_009831015.1 Picea engelmannii
TCAGAGAAACCATCCACTATATATCAACACTTTGCTTCCTTCTCCCAAAGTTGACTCGAAAGTTTATGCATTAAAACTATTGTTGATCAGAAGATCATTTCCACGATCTTTGATTGGTACCTTGGTTCGATCTTCACATTCCATCAAGTGATGGCATTCCATACAACCTTGTTATCAACTTTCGAGGAATCTAGTCCTTGGTTTCCTAGACTCCATAGATGCAACATCATTTCGATTATATGATAGGATGTGGTGATGAGCCTATAAGAAAAATATGACTCACATTTCAAAGCAACCTACCCATAATCTAATTTTTACCTCCACGTAGCTTTAACCACCTTCACACAGATTTCTTGTGGAAGTCCTTTGCTAGATCTATTTTAGTGCACAACCTTGCTAAGGTTGCTCAACATCTTTTACCATTGTTTTTGGAGTAGATGTGATTTTTTTTTGTAGCGTTTTTAATAGCTAACAAAGACTTAGTCCCTCAAAGCTACAATGGAATTGGGGATCTTGACCCATATTGGTGTTTGAAGAGAGCATCCTCATGGATGGATGAAAACAAGAAAACTGAGGTTTCATACACAAATTTGCGTGCCCAGGAAATAATAGTAGTAATGAAAGATACGGTCCTCATCTTCTATAGAATCAACATTCACAATATAATACCCATAAGCACCAGGGTGAATTTATAAGCTTATTTTAAGATGGGCTTTTAGATTTGACACATTCATTGGTGAAGATCAAAGCATTGTGGCATGATCTTAGTAAAATTCAACTTGATCACCAACCTCTTGATTGAGATAAATGTCAAGGATTGGCATTACTTTCTACAATATGAAGCCACCATTGGAGAAGGATCGAGAAGCTTCACCAATAGAGATCCCCAAAGACAATTTCCTTTAAATATTCTCGAGGTGGAATGCACATACTAGCATGTTGGTAGGGGGGTTGAGGAGTCACTAAAAGTTTGTCAAAAGAGTTGAATGAAAAAAGTAAGCCTTGGCTTTAAACATCAAACTTGCATAGAAACTACTAGTGAGTGCCTAATGGGCAAAGATTGTGCCCATACGTTGTTAAGTAGGGATGCGATAACCCCAAACAAAGAGAAACCCAAGATGGATTTAAAGAATCTAAACTACAAAAATCATGTATGTGGACAATAATGATCAAAAGCTAGGAGTCACCCAAACTCCAAATCGAAAACAAATCTTGTCAAGTGTGGCTTGTTAGGTCGGTAAAGCATGACATTGTTATTGCTTCCTCCGGTGTTCAAGTCTCTCTAATGACATGTTCTCTACTTGTGGTTGAGCTTGTGTTTGCGAATTTGGTTTGGACCAGTTGGTGAGATGGGAAACTTTGGAGAAATAGGTACCCTCCACTTGTGGCATCTTAGTTTAAGTAACTTGAGTAGTTGAGTGTTGCAAGCCAACTTCGCTTCATTATGTATTTTCATTAGGATACGATAAATATTTGTAAAAACAAATGAATCTGTCATACCCCAACACCTTGGTCGCTTCCGAGGTGCTCACTTCCCTAAGCAACAACCCTTACATGCGTTTGAACCCTAGCTTTGTGTTCATCTTCCTTGAATGAAATGAACCCCCAAACACACAAACTTAGATACACATACATACATATATGATTATAATCATAACTAGGTGTTATAGTTAATAATATTGTTTAATATATATCAATATTCTTCTTATTATTTTAGCTGTAACGAAAAATTATCAATGGTATTTGCAAAAAAATAGTATACAGGGCTTGACCATATTCAGAAGGCCATTTAAACAAAAGTGTATAAGATAAAGGGGAAATTATTCATGAATAAAATTTGTTTCTATCACTCCAAGTATGGTCAACACAATTTATTAATACAAACCTTTCCTCTTCAAATTAATTTTTTGCCATTATTTGTTTGTATTGCTAATGTATATTTTCTCTATTGTCTTTTCAATTGCAAAGAACTCGATGCAATAAACAAGTGGAGGATTATAACCATAAGCTAAACAAGGCCCATTACCCACTATGTTAGTACCAAACACAAGGAAGATCATGGAGGATTATAACCATATGCTAAACAAGGCCCATTACCCACTATGTTAGTACCAAACACAAGGAAGATCATAACATCAACTTAGGGTTTGATGCGGGTAATGCCAATTGGTATGGATGTGGCGTGGCATTGAAATTGAGGACGATGTTAGTACTAGACCGACAAAGAATTCTATGACATCAACATAGGGTTTAGTGTGAATAATGACAATTATTATGTGTGGGGGATCCACGATATTAAACACTAGTGGATGGCATATGATGCTAATTGTTAGTACTAGAGTGACTGGCATGCTATAATTGTACTAGAGTGAATGACATGCGATAATTGTACCAGAGTGTTAGTACCACCGTGAATGACATACTATGAAAGCATTAGAGTGATGATAGTACATGAATGACATGAGGTGATAGTAATTGAATGGTATGTGATTTTAGCAAGATTTCTAGTCTTGGTGTTAGGTTGAGTGCATAACATGTGATGATAATACTAGAGTGATGATAATACATGAATGACATGTCAACAAAATTTTTGTATTAGAGTAACTAAATAAAAATGTTAGTATTGGAGGGAGTGAATGTGATCCAAAATGGATTTAGACTAGTAACATATGAAGTTATTGATGTTTTAAATGGGGAATATTAGAATCTAGGACATCGTATAGTGTTTATTTTGTCAAATTCGGGTAATCGACTTTTGACACATTTTTGGGGCCTTAAACAATGCATTTTTGGGTCTAGAGTTGGATGTGGTAGTATTTTTGGGTCTAATGTCGGATGAGGATTGCCATAGGATTATCTCATCCAAGGTGCACTTTTTTCTTTTCATTGAGATCTTTCCAACAAGTTATCGTGCACATGAAACAAAGCTCACATGCAAAAGTTATGGCTCGACAAGGTAATGGTCCGAATATGCATCACATGTCCAAGTGACGACCCTGACAATGTACTATTATTTGAATATGGGGACTTAATAAGAGGTGGGAATCGACTAGAGATTTCTAAAAGCATCATGGAGGTTCCCTTAGGGTTTGGAAATCTTAAACCTAAGTAACATGTGGGAATCCACTAGAGATTTCTAGAAACATCATGGAGGTTCCAATAGAGTTTGGAAACCTTAAACCTAACCCTAATTCTAGCAATAAAAAATTGAGTGAAAGAAGGGAATGTTGTTCACTTTTTGACTAACAACCAATTGTTCTATAGCATGAGTAGGAGAGTGTAGAAGATACTAATGGAGCAGAGAGATAGAAACATATTGATAAGGACCCCAAGGGAACATAGTGTCTCATAACATCACAATGAGCTTGGGAAGCTTCATAATCTATATTGTAATCTCCATAATATAATATGAAAAGCACGATCTTTCATTGATTGCTGGTTTTAATGGTGGGTTACTTACGTCATAGTGTTAAAGATACAAAAATAGTCTCATAGGTTAACTGTAGTTTTAAGTTTATTGTTGATTTGGTGAGTTGACCATTGAAATATTAAAAGCAACTTACAAATTAGAATGATATTAGATAATGACACTAAAATTGGATGATAGTACTAAAACATTATTAACTAAATTACAAAATTATAAAATTCCAATTAACATTTAATAAATATAAAATTAAGATGAATATATAAGATGAACCAAAGAAATAACTGTTATGGAAACACATTGTAGTAGGTGGTGAGTAGCTTATATGATGTGGGACCACATACCCTTGCAATTCAGAGTAAAAGCACAACAAAACAAAGCCACTTTGATTTCATAAATCGCTATAATATTAATTCATCACGCAAAATACACCACAATAATCAAACAATTAATTATATCTAGTTAATAAAATTTGCAGAGTTATGTTGTAGTTTAATTATGCATAATTAAACTACAACATAACTCTGCAAATTTTATTAACTAGATTGGCCAAGCACATGGGTCTCCATTACATTCAACTGTATTGCGCCTAGAAGTTTCTCACCCCTTTACTCATCCGTGAAACTCCTCTTCTACGAGAGCTAAAAGCTTCTCACCAACTACTAGTTGTAGGCTTAAGGCACGGGCTCCTACAATAGTAATGATTAGTTCCTAAATCCACTATCACAACCATTTAATGGAGCTCTACTTTGAGGCCAAAGGTGCCTTGCTTATTCGTGGGCAGATAATTTTATACACAAAGATGGGAAGTTGAATGGTTTCAAACATTCTAGTGGCCATCAATTTGGTTGACCAACGAATTGGTTCATTTCTTTCTGTGCAGAATTAATTTTATCTTGTGGCTAAAGGCCAAACCTCTATCATTGCCAATAGTTAAGTCTTCTTTGGCATTTGACATTTTCTATTTGCATAATCATAAGGAATACTTTGGCAATTCTTTAATCCTGATGAAGCAACATCTTTCCTTGATGTCTACATGTGGAGGTGATTACCCAAGTTTTTGACCCTTGATGATCTCTTGCGATCATCTTGAAACCATATGCACTTGCTAGTTGTATAATTTTGACACCCAACAACTTGTGAAAATTTGAGACCTTTGCAATGTAAATGAACATGACAGTTCTCAAGATGACAAATCACCACAAAACCTTTTGTAACAAGGAGCGTGCATTATTATCTCTTCTATGGTCAAATATTTCTACGTCAATTTCCGTAGCAGTTTTTGTAGCAACATAAAATCTACAAAAATATTATGGAAACAACATCTAAACTATCGAAAGCGAATGAGATGTGTAGGATAACTTTCTAGGCTAGGAATGCCCCTACATTGGACCTCATCGTTTGGAAAATTTGAGCATCTTCTTCAAAGGTAGGCTAAGAAAAGGTGAAGACTGGACATCTTCATCTACCCATCTTTGTTGCTAACATCCTCAACATTTCTTTCAATATCCCAACCCAAAACTGTTTTGCATCTACCCCACTTTTTTCGTGTTTCTTCCATTCTTTGCAAATTTGCTTCACAAGGTTGCACTGCCTCCTTTTCTTTTACTCTATTGGTGTTCACTGTGTTACACCATTCCCACTTAATGGTGCTTATTGCCACACCAACTTCCCTGTTATGCACCATTCCGAATGCTTGTGGCATGCACTGCACAAGTATACCATTCTCCTCACTATCAACCTTGCCTTTAGTTGTCCCCCTCATGGCCACATCCTCCATGTTCTCTCCTACATTTCTTGAAAACATGCCACTACATAAAAACATTATGGGAATGATAGCCTCTCCTTTGCTTCTTTCAAAGGTTACGTTGCTGTAGCACCCATCCTTTGCTCTTTATTTTCTTCAGCCCACTGCACATGATCTTGCTGCTACAGTTCCTTCACATACCCCAACCCTGGACTTAACATCGCTTTGATAGCATTTTGCGCTTCTTCATTTGATGGGTACAAGTTAAATTTAATTCCATCCTTCTCAAAATGGTAGGTATTTCTTCCATCATGCATAACTCTTCTATCAAAATTCCATGCCCCCCAACAAAATATGGCATGCATCTACGGGCAAACATCAAATATAATGTTATTACTGTAACCTTCAATATTAAAATTAATCAAGCATTGTTCCCTCAGAGTGACCCAATGCTCATTTTATAACCCTGGCACATTTTATGCTTCTGGATAAAGTGTACACTTCAATTTCAAATTTTGAACTACTTCAACAAACACCATTTTTTATGAACTATCACCATCAATAATTAAATTACAATGCTTACCTTTTATCTTACATTTCGTTTTGAAGATGTATTCCTTTGTTCTGGTTCTTTTTCAACCTCTTTCTCAGGTTGAAATGATATTTTCCTCATCATCAAATTTTCTCCCCACTCCGTGTTCAATTCCAAATTTTCTCCTCAATAATATGAATTATCCCCTTGTCTTCTTCCATCCTTCAAAATTTCTCGTCATTCTAATTCCAGATGGCCTTGCATTCGACATCTGAAGCAACCACCTTCAAATTTTCCTCCTCTACCATGACCTCTTGCTCACCAACCTTTTCCTTTGTCAATGTTAAATCTTGTTGCAGTAGGGTGGTGCATAGTGCTAGTGTTGCTTTCACCTTCTTCCACTTGTTTTTCCCTTTTCTATCGTCTTTAATATCTTGGACTTTTTTTCATGGTCTGTTGTTTCCTCAACGATTTCTCCTCAATCTTCAATGTTGCTTGATAAGCTTTGGTCATTGAACATAAATTGAAAACATGAAACTCATCTTGAATGGCATAATTTAGACCATTTACATACTTGGCAATGGATTCCAAAATCTCCTTATTTTGCTTAGGCTTTATAGAAAGTTTGTAAAATTCCTGTGTACTTCACTGGCATCTTCAAGTTCTTCAAGTTCTGCAATCTTCTCAATATATTTCAAGTGATCCAGAAGCAAAAATTTATTCTTCAACTTTGACACCATCCTATCTTAGGGTTTAATCTTCTCTCTACCACAACTTTCTCTATTTAGCGGAAACTTATCCCACCACAAAGAAGCATGACTTTTCAATTTTGTATTGACAAATCTAACTCTTCTAGGATTTCTAATCCGCTCAGTGTCAAAGAAATTTTCCATTTCTTCTAACCAGTCTATCAATTCCTCGGGATTTAATATTTCAGAATAAACAACAATATCAAGTTTATGTTTACCTCCAATGCCATTGATTGCTTTGATAATTTTCTCTTCCACTGGCACGTCCTCTTTTGGTTCTTATTTTGTAGTCTTTGATTCCACTTCATCATCATTGATGTTCTGCGACACATGCAATACCTCTCCTTTGCATTGCCTCCATGACATCTATTATAGCCATCATTGTCCTCACTATCACTGCATGGTCATTCACATCTGCAACACCCTTCGATCTTTTGGGTCTTTCGTGACCTCTTCCTCTATGTTCCATCTATATGATTTTGTTCTAAGATCTTCTCTTGCAAGATCCCCACCTCACCAACATTCACAAATTACTCAATTTGAGGCCAAGATTTGTTCGGTCCTTTCCACTGCAGGCTCAACCTACAATAACAACACTTGATGCAGAGGGACTACGCCTCCCTCTAGTTTAGGTAAAAACACAACAAAACAAAGCCACTATGATTTCATAAGTCACTATAATATCAATCCAACATACAAATTACACCACAATAATCAAACAATTAATTATGCATAATTAAACTACAACATAACTTTGCAAATTTTATTAACTAGATTGGCCAAGCTCTTGGCCCTCTATTACATTCAATAGAGCTGTTCTATGAAGTTTCTCACCCGCTCACTCACTCATGAACCTCCTCTTCTACAAGAGCTAAAAGCTTCTCACCAAATACCACTTGAAGGCTTAAGGCTTGGACTGTTGCATCAATGATGACTAGTGCCTCTATCCACCACAACAACCATTTAATGGAGCTTTACTTAGAGGCCAAAGGCGCCTTGCTTATTCATAGGTAGATAATTTTATACATAGAGATTTGGAAGTCGAATGGTTTAAACCATTCTAATAGCGGTTGATTTGGTCGATCAACAAATCGATTCATTTCTTCCTATGTGGAGTCTATTTTATCTTGTGGCCAAAGTCCAAACCTCTATCGTTTCCAATAGTTAAGTCTTGTCGTTTGGCCATTTATATCTACATAATCACAAGGAATACTTTGGCATCTGTTTAATCCTGGTGAAGCAACATCTTTCCTTGTGGTTCCAATTTTTACACGTTGATGCGATTACCTAAGTTTTTGACCCTTGACAATTCCTTGTGGTCATTTTGAAATCTTATACACATGCAACTTGTATAATTTTGACTCTCAACAATGTGTGAACATTCGAGACCTCACAATGCAAATGATCATTGGGGTTCACAAGATGACAAATCATCACAAAACCTCCTGTAACAAGTGCTATGTGTTGTTATCTCTTCTATGGTCAAGAACTTATTCCACACCAACTTCCATATCAGCCTTTGTAAAAACATAAAATCTACAAAAATATTATGGAAACAACATCTAAACCGCTGAAAATGAATGAGGTGTGCATAATAGCTTTCCATGCCAGAGATGCACCTACATCATCATATCACTCAACCATTGTAAACTGTAACCCTCCGGGAAAGATATTCCTTAAAAAACTAGCTAGAAGATATTTATATTCTTGAGTTTTCACTGGTTTCATGCTCACCTTTCCCACATTTGTAACCAACAACTACAAGATGTAGACATTTATAAAAATTCTTTGAGGTTCAATGTGCATATAATTATCTCATCCAAGTAATTTGTAGTTGTAATCTATTGGTTTAGCATTGACATCATCTTTTATGATAAGAGATGGTAACACCAAGATGTAACAATATCTTATCTTCTTTAATATGTATCTAAACGTTCTAAGTTTTACCCTTTTTAAAGCACTTTTTTTCCAACAAGTTTTGCCAAAAATCTGGTAAAAAATTTAGAAAATTGTAGATTTCAATGGTTGAGATTATATATTCTGGGTGCTTCGGGGTTTTTGAGGGAACTGAATCGATTTATGCATTCAAAAGTGTGATTTAAATAATTTAAAATTGTGATTTCACCAACAATTACCTAGAATGTTTAGACTATGCCAATATTGTTTGATTTATGCTATGTGGAATTCCGTGTCAAACACATCATTATGATTACCAATACTTGGTTTTAAGGTAATTAGGGAAGGAGCCATACATATATATTAGGGTGTGAGTGAGCATCACCATCAAGTTTAAAATATAAATTTTAATATTAAATTATAAATTTTTAAAATTCGTATTTTTTATTTTTTATTTAAATTTATCAATGTTATGGGGTGACATAAATTTTGCTTTGTTTATATTGACTCTGTTTTTCTTTTTAAGAAGAATGGTTAATTTTTGTATTAGAAATGTGTTGCAGCTTTGTTGAACAACATAATAATATTAAAAAACAAGGTGTTTCACAATTTGATGTTCAAAAAGAGCCTAAAATATTGCAAACTAACTATGGTAAAGACAATACTATCATTCGTATAGGATTTCAAAAAATTTCTACGAGTATAAAGTTTGAAAAAGATACCTAAAAATAGACCAACTTTAAAAAACATGGGAAAACTTGAAACTATTTAAAGACACGCTTGTTGGAAGTGTCCTCTGGTTCCATTGGACATGATTGGGCGTCCTATACCATACCATCCATATCCTTCTCTTTGGGTATTTAATACACTGTTCTGAAACAATGGACACTTTGTATATAGAGGTATCAATTAAGGGTTTTTGGATAGGCTTGGCACTTGGTGATGCAGAGTGGTGCATTCAACTTCGAAATCCTTTATTTTCTTATTTTGTTGGGGCAAAGTTTATGGTATTATTGCCAATTCACTGTTGTGATTTTCCTCATGGGTGTGAATTTTCTGTATAGTTGTGAATATATATGCTCTATTGTCTGCAATGAAAGCCTCTTGGTGATGAACAAGTTGACGAATATGAACCAAGTTCATAAAGGGGGAAAAAACCAACATGTTGTTGACACACCATTATACACGTTGTATAATAACAATTCTCCAAAATCCATCGGTTCCAGGCCTTTATACAAAATTTATTTACTCACAATAAGCACCACCTTTCCACCACCAAATCTTTACCAAAATATGCAGAGAAACCGAGTTTGAATAAGGAACTATCACCGAGACACCTGATAATTGATATAAAAACTTGAAGGATGCTTCTAGAAAATAGACAAGCACAAACATAGGGGCTTAGACAGGCATGTCCAGGCTAAAAAAAAAAGAAAAACCTTGACTATGGAGCATGGATTTACCTCATCAATTTTCCACTTGGGGAGATGGAAACCCCTTCTTTTGTCTTCAATGTTCCACAAACTAGTTGAGAATATGCATTGGCCAAGCAATTGACCTTGTGATTCCTATCTTCGAGAATATGGAATAATACTATTGATACAAAGTGACTCACCTTGTGTTGGATTCGTTGAATGATTCTTGATAAATTGCGAGCTCGTGAAGTGGAGTAATGCATAAGTCTAATAATTATCATCGAATCTTGAATAAAAATTAATTGTACTAGAGTGATTGACATGCTATAATTGTAGTAGAGTGAATGACATGCGATAATTGTACCAGACTGTTAGTACCACTGTGAATGACATACTATGAAAGCATTAGAGTGATGATAATACATGAATGACATGCGATGATAGTAATTGAATGATATGTGATTTTAGCACTAGGATTTCCAATCTTGGTGTTAGGTTGAGTGCATATCATGTGATGATAATACTAGAGTGATGATAGTACATGCATGACATGCCAACAAAATTTTTGTATTAGAGTAACTAAATACAAATGTTAGTATTGGAGGGAGTTAATGTGATCCAAAATTGATTTACACTAGTACCATATGAAGTTATTGATGTTTTAAATGGGGAATATTAGAATCTAGAACATCGTATAAAGTGTTCATTTTGTCAAATTCAGGTCATCGAATTTTGACACAATTTTGGGGCCTTAAACACCATATTTTTAGGTCTACTGTTGGATGTTGTAGTATTTTTGGGTCTAGTGTTGGATGAGGATTTCCATAGGATTATCTCATCCAAGGTGCACTTTTTTATTTTCATTGAGATCTTTCCAACAAGTTACCGTGCACATAAAACAAAGTTCACATGCAAAAGTTATGGCTTGACAAGGTAATGGTCCAAATATGCATCACAAGTCCAAGTGTCGACCCTGACAATGTACTATTATTTGAATATGGGGACTTAGTAACACATGGGAATCCACTAGAGATTTCTAAAAGAATCATGGAGGTTCCATTAGGGTTTGGAAATATTAAACCTATGTAACATGTGGGAATCCACTAGAGATTTCTAGAATCATCATGGAGGTTCGAATAGATTTTGGAAACCCTAAACCTAAACCTAATTATAGCAATAAAATGTAAAATATTGCTCTACTGAGCACAATTTTATTGACTTATTCTTTGAGGACACTTGCATGCAAGTGATCTAGTTATGGTAAGTTGTGATTTCGTTTGGATTTTGGATTATACATGATAATGATGATGATGTGTGGTGACTTTTGTTATTTGATGTATATGTATTGGAAGATGCTATTGACAAGTTCTCTTGAGTGTACAAGACACATGACATGTTACGGATGCTGATGGCATCAATGGAATTTCTTGGACTCCGAATTGAGTCAGGAAGTGGAATGTATTTCGATTTAGTATTTCATTTCCGCACTTGTGACATATGATTGATTATAATATGATTATGCATATGGATTATTGATAGTGTTTTTTTCAGTGGATGCAATCTTGACGATGCTTGGTAATCCGACTCACATATGGAGTAGAGGGGCCATGCACATAAAAATAGACATTGAGGGAGAGGTGTGGCAACGTCCCTGTCACAACCTACTAGCACTCCCGCCGTGGCCAAAACCATAGGTTAACGAGGGAAGTCTGAGACAATTGCTCACAAAGATTTCTAAGGGGTGCACAATAAGGCAAAGTCCTTATTCCTTAGAAGCCCTTAGTCTCTCACAAAGTTGACCGAATGGAGTTTTGACTCCAAAGGGTTGGACAAACTTCCAAAACAAGTCAAATGCGAGTGGCACCCTTGGAGCACAGAAGTGTGTCTTGAAGGGCACGTCCCACAGTTGAAACTTGAGTCAATAAACTTAGGTGGCCTAGAAAACATTGGAATGATTAAAACTTGTTAGAATAAAGTATTTATCAAACAATAAATTATTAATTATAAAGCCTAACAAAAGTCTAAGCCTAAGTCTAAATTTGAATTATGACATGAGTTAAAGATTTGAGATAAATCAAATTCTAGGAAAAAGTAAATAAAATCTAAAGATTTGATAAAATGCACATGTGTGCACGAAATTAATAAAAATGGATTTTTAAATAGAAATAAATAATAACTTGAGAGAATAGGTGTACATAGAATAGAATATTGAGTCAACCTACCACTAGTCTAACTGGAAGAAGACTCCTAATCCAACTCTAGCTAAGATCTAGTCAGGAGACACTCATTAAATGAGAATTTGGGGAACACAGGGACAACTAAGAGCGAAAATAGGAACACATTGGGGAATGTGAGGGAATTTGCCTTTTTAAATAAAATAAAATTTGGTAATTACTTGTGCAACTTGGGGAGAGTATGACAAGTGTGTGGGTGAATAATCATAATTAATTTAAATTAAAAATTTAATTATTTGTGCATGAGCACATGTGTTAGTGACAAAAATTTCTATAAAAAAAACAATGTAGAAGGGAAAGGGATCTGACCTTTTGAGCACTGTTATGTTGCCGAATTTTGATTTGATTGTGTTTTATTTGTGAGAGTTGGGACTCCAAGCTTGTGAAAAGAGTGGAAGCTCTTCCTTGCGAGGCAAGCTTGGAAGCTATTGTGTTCTAGTTTTTGTGCTTGGCCCCTTTGTGGCTTCGGGGCTAAGCGGTAAGTAGAGTACTCCTAGCATTGACTGGGAGGTATCGATAGCTAGAACCTAGTGCTGGCCCAAAAGGCGCTATTTGGAGCTCCGAGACTTCGACGCTCCGTAGGATTCTTCAACTCCAACACTCTCATTTACCTTGAGTGTTACCGATAGAACTCGATCATAAGCAAGGTTGACCGACATATGTAGGTTCTACCACGTCCTTCAACTTTACTTCGTCAACGATTATGAATTTTAATCGGATGGGTGGCGAGATTTATCCTCACTCGAGAATCTATGGTGGAGATCTACTCCGAGACTCTAGGCTTCAGAGTTTCTCTACACCATCAACTTTGAACTAATTCACCCGGATGGTCGAACCATCGAAGGGCTTGGGGATATAATGACTCATGCTCTCTTTTGATTGATGGTTGATGTCCACTCCGGACCTTGGGACTCCAGGAGTTCCTTAACTTTTAACAACTACGATTCAAATTCGCCTGAGTTCCGAACTACCAAACTTCTGAAGGATGAAGGCTCAAAGATCTAGCGGTCCTCATTCGATCACTAGATCCACAAATTTCCTTTACTCCGAGACTTCAGAGCTTCGGGGTTTATTAGACCTTAACAACTACGACTCATTTAGCTAGAGTGCCGAACAACTGAACTTTTGAAGGAAAAAGGCTTGGAGATCTAACAACCCTCGTCCGATCTCTAGATCCATGGCTGTCCTTTACTCCGGAACTTCGTATATTCGAGGTTTCTTAGCCCTTAATAACTACGACTCATTTAGTTGGAGTGCTGAACTACTGAACTTCCGAAGGAAGAAGGTTCAGAGATCTAATGACTCTCATTCTATCTCTAGATCCAAGACCGTCCTTTACTCCGGGACTTCAAAGCTTTGGGGTTTCTTAGCACTGAGGCAATTACGACTCAAACTTGCTGAATCGTTGAACCCCTTGAGGATCCAATAGATCGCATTCACCCACCGATCTACGGTGTAGATTTACTCTACAACTTCAGGCTCACTTAATACAAACAACTCAAATCTGTCGAAGCAACGAAGTCCGAAGGACTTGAGGTTTAACTAGCGCGCTCCTTCTCCTTATCCAACGACTGTGTGAGTTTTTGACTCCTACCAATTAGATCTTGTCCACTCAAACTTAAAAGAAACAAATTTTCCTCTTGGGGGCTTATCCTCGCTATCCTTCCTTGAGCTTCGCCACCTAAACAACTCAACCTCTAGCGCACACAGTGCATCTCCCTCCTGAGCTTGGGACTTGGAAAATTCACCTACGTGCCTCTTGCACCTACTCTATGTAAGTTTTTCACTATCTCTCCTGAGCTTCGTTCTTCAAAAGTTTAAGGCCTCCGCCCGCCTTGAGTGGTCTCTGCACACACCTTGCGTTGTTTCTCCTGAGTTTTGGTCTTTCAAGGGGCATGTATACACACTTTTGGTGTTGGCACTGGGCATACTTGCACTGTGACACTTAGAAGAGAAACTTTGGATCATAAAAAAAAATCTTAACTCATTCTCACAGCAGACAATCACATAGATGCATAATTACTTCATCACAATGTCTTTTTAGTTTAGAAAGTGCAGAGTAAGCTTACAGTTTCCTTGCAATGTTTGAGAGATTTTCTCTTCTCTTCCTTTCTCTTTCACATATATATATATATATATATATATATATATATATATAATGCTAACTCATAGTATCTACTTACTTGGTTTGTACAATGGAGCACTGTTACAATATTGAATAATGATTGATGCTTGTATTTCCTTGAGGGAAGAGATTGTTTTTAATGGTGAGTAATAATTATATGATAGATTTGATAAAGAGATGGCATATTATTTAGATGATAGTTAATTATTGTTATTGTAACCTTTAAGGGAAGGAAAACTTGTCTAGTATTTGAGGAATTGAATGATTAAATTTGCGTTATGATTAAGTACTTTATTGTTAATTTAATCCCGAGTCTAGATTTGAGTTTGGGTACGAGAAATAGATGCTTCCTTGTTCCAGAATAGTCACTGGTATTGAGACCTTAAATGGTCAAAATCCATCCGATGAATCCTGGACTTGAGCATTGATTATGTGTCTTGGAGGTCCTAACCTTGCAAGTAGGTTGGATTGTAATGATCCCAAGCCATTATGCAAGGATCATCACCGTTTTGGTGTCTTTTTAAAACTTTTTCCGAGTGAGGTATTTCGTCAAACACTTTGATGATCTACCTTTTAGATGTGTTTATATGTGTGTATGCAGCCAATAACAGAAAGAGATAACCATGGAACATACCTCAACCAAATGCAATAAGATAGACAAGCCAAAACATCTCAATTCTTCTTTATTCATAAAATAGAGAAACCTGCTACAATGAAGATGTCGATATAGAATGCTCAACAGATGGCCAAGAAGATAGACAATAGATAAGAGCTGCTACAAAATGCTCTCGCTAATACAAAATATGCCTCCAAAGGCTGAATAAGAAATGAAGATCAATACAAACATATCTGAATGCCAAACTCTCTAGCTGAAGAATGCCACGCTCCAATAGAAGGCTGAAACCCTCAATAACTCGACCCTGTTGCCAAAAATGTCCAATCACCCTAATAAATATGCCAACTGATAGATTGGTTGATGGTAAGAACAACCCAGGTGCCCGAATCTCCAAGATTCCTCTCAATCTCTGTAGATCTGAAATCCCCCACTGAATGGTGCGCCCCACTGGATGACTGAAGCCCTAGATAATTCGGCCCTGCTGAAGGAGGCCTCCAAATGATCTGAAACTCTCCATAAATATAGATCGGGACACTGCAAGTCAATAGGTGAAGTCTCAGGGTCAGATCTAAAGTGTAACCCCTCCAAACGAACTAGACCCGGATCTCAAAAACGCCCTCCTTCTCTTCAATTCGCCTCACTGCTCAAGAAATAATCTGAGCCATAAAACTATCTCAGAAAGCACTAGATTTGATGTCCAAGGCCCTGTAATGAAAACCCAAGTGATAGAATCCTCAACGACCCTGCCAATCTCCTACAACGAATCTCTCTCCAAAGATGAAGCGCCCCTCTTGCTGAAATCCCTCAACTGGTGCGCCCTCTCTCTATCTGCACATGAAACTGATGTAGAATCCTCCTGCAACTGAGTAGATCTGGAACTAGAATGGTGTGGAGAGTATTTCATCTTCGAGACCAAGATTGGGACAAGATAGGTGGAATCTTTCACCACCGAATCGTCCTCTAGGGTTTGTTATGTCAAAACCCTCAAAACCCCCAATATTGGGCTCACTAGCTAGAAGCCAGAAATCAAAATAAGATCATACA